>NW_020769385.1:44030-57304 GCF_900518735.1 Pseudonaja textilis
ATAATAATAATAATAATAATAATAATAATAATAATAATAATAATAATTGGGGGAGTATGAGAAGAGCCCAGTTTCAGCAACAGCCAATCCTGAGATTATATCAAGTATCTATCAAAAGAGTTTCTGGACATGTGCAAAGTGTCTCTGTCCCCCTGTTACAGGCCTTCTTTGGATGGGTGTAGAAGATGGGCCAAACATCCAAATTTGGCATTTATAAATCGGTGGGACCGGATGAAAATAGGTTGCAGTTCTGGAGGCCAATTAAAAATAAAGATTGGAGCACAAGCCCCAAGGGAATTTCTTGGTTTTTATTCTTAGCGAGAAGCTCCCAGTTTCTGGGAGGGGAAAAAAAGGAAGACAGAACTGGGCCCTGAATCAGAAATTAGAACAGTCCTAAAAAGAAAAGCATTGATAATTGATCAGGAACCAAGTATGTCTCGTTCAGGGGTCTCCAACCTTGGCAACTTTTAAGTCTGGTAACTTCAACTCCCAGAATTCCCCAGCCAGACCTGCGCTAAGCTCTTATTTTTAAATCTGGCGTTTTTATCTTCTTTTTTCTCTGGCTTTAGTTTAAAAAGCAGAACCAAACTTCTAGGGCTGTTTGTGTTAAAAACAGTACATTATAACAGTATCACCCCCATAAGAGGGAGGAAAAAACACATAATTAACTAAAGAGAAAAAACAACAACAAAAACAAACAGAACTAGAGCAGAAAAGACAGCAGAAAACTGTATAAACACAGCTAAATCCGTAGTAAAAACCAACATTTTTTTAAAAAGCCTGCATAAATTAATCTATACTTTTAAAAGGTAATTATATTATATTTGCTTTAGGGGGGGTTTGTTTAAAATGAAGCATTTATAAAGCACCACTTAGGCCAGGAGTCTCCAACCTTGGCCACTTTAAGTCTGGTGGACTTCAACTCCCAGAATCCCCTGCTCCAGCCTACCAACGAGAAGGACCAGGGGAGACAGGAGATCGGCCTTCCAATATCTCAGGGGCTGCCCCCAAAAGAGGAAGGGGTCAAGCTCTTCTCCAAAGCCCCCCCGAAGGCAGGGCAAGAAACAATGGGTGGAAATGAATCAAGGAGAAAATTCCAACCTGGAATTAAGGAGAAATTTTCTAACAGGGAGGAGGATAATTAATGGCTTTGCCTTCGGATGCTCTCCATCACTGGAGACTTTTAAGAAGAGATTGGCGTTTGTCTGAAAGTGTCTCTCCTGCTTGTCCTTCCAGCTCTGTTATTCTGGATTTAATTTCAAAACGTTTTTCCTTCAACATTACTTCCTGGTGGTGCTCTGACATTAGTGCTCGTGCTTCAAATATTTATTTTACTTTTTTTAAAAAAAATTATTGGTTTTTAAAAACAAACATAAACAAAACATAAAAACATCAAGCTGTCTTCCTTGGTGTACATACAGCGTGCCGGTTGGTTTACAAATTGTTTTGTGCTTCCATTTCGTAGTCTTCAATTACAATTACGTTACATATAATCTCATATTGTCAATCAAAAACTAAATACCTTAGTATCATTATTAATCAATCATTTGACTATACTTTTATTCATTCATGTTTTACAAGATAACCATAATTTACTTAATTTACGGTATAACAGTTCATATTATCATCCCAAATCTATCCTAAAATCATTTTGTAGTTATAATAAAAAGTACATCTTTATATATTTATTTTCTAGAAATCTACATATTTCATTACTGTACTTTGTTATCTAACCATTGATAGAAAAGATCCCAAATTTTATAAAATTGTTTATCCTCTTGTTCTCTAATTTCAAATGTCAAATCTACTCATTTCAGCACATTCCAATATGTTTTTATTTATTTTACTTTTAATTTAAAAGTTACCAACACAAAAATCTTGGCCCTGCACAGACTTCCTTCTCCCAAAGACAGTCACAGTAGAAGAAGCCAAGAAACCTTCCTGGGGCGAACTCAAACCAGTGGGGAAACGCTGGACTTTGGGAAGGAATTGTGGCTACCATGTCAACCATCAGCCCCGAATAGTAAGTATTCTGATACCGAGAAGGATCCGTTGCCGGGAGAGTTTTACTTACCTGCGTCCTTAGCACAGAGGGCTCCCCAACCTTGGCAACTTTAAGACTTGTGGACTTCGACTCCCAGAATTCTGGGAGTTGAAATCTACAAGTCTTAAAAGTTGCCAAGTTTGGGGACCTCTGTGCTAAGCTCAGGATGATGGATAAGGAGTCACACATGTGAGACGAGTAAGGAAATTGAATGAAGCAGAGAAACCATAAATAAGGGCTTACAGGTATCCTCGACTTACAGTTGAGCCCAAAATGTACGTTGCTGAGTGAGTTGTTAAGTGAGTTTTTGCCCCATTTTGGGACCTTAGTTGTTAAGTAAATCACTACAATTGTTAAATGTCAGGATTCTGGCAGTTATATCATTGAAATCTTGATTCTTGATGCAAACTTCCAAAACTTGCAAAGGATTTATTGGGAGTTCACATGTCTGGCGCTGCCTGGGTGTAGCCGACTCTGAGACAAATCATTCATTGTCACCTTTGACCCTGGTTTTCCCCCCACTCTCTGGGTGTATCGTAATTCATATTCTCCAATGGGACACATCCATAGCCAAGAATCGTCAATCATGCTCTCCAGTTAGATATTTGCACGGCAGAAACTTCCGTCACCTTGTTACTATCTTTGAAAACATTTATGGAATGCACTTTCAACTTCTAAGCTGCTGCACTGCTCTTTCAACCCCCTTTCCCCCCTCCCTTTCTGTTGGCAACTCTAAAACGACCATAAAAATAGTTTATGAGTTGACATTAAGTTTGCAACCCGGTTGTTAAATGAATCTGGCTTCCCCATTTGACTTGGCTTGTCCGAAGGTCGCAAAAGGGGATCACGTAACCGCAGGACACTGAAACCGTCATAAATACAAGCCACGTGCCAACTGCCTCAATTTTGATCATGTGACCATGGGGATGCCGCAACAGTCACTAAACAAATGATTGTAAGTTGAGGGCTTTCTGTATTTCTAGGGTAAACCCTCGTTCGGACGTTTCCAACTCGATCCTAGATTTTTGACCATCACAGGCACACACAAAAATTAAACCCGTCAAATGAGAAAGCAGCATCTAAGACAGGGTGTTTGCAACACCTCTGGTCCTTGACTTACGACCACAGTCAATCTGCTAAGCAAGGTGGTTGAATTTCACAACTGTTTTAGCCACCGTCATTAAGTGAGTCCCATTGACTTTGCTTGTCGGAAGCCAGCTGGGAAGATCTCAGATGGGGATCTCGTGACCCCAGGACATTGCAAGCATCGTAAACCCCAAAGGCCCCTATTCCATTGGTAAACGAATGGTCGTAAGTCGAGGACTCCCTTCTACCGCACATTTAAATGCTGACCGACTTTTTTGGTCTCTTTTTGCTTCCACAACTACAGCGATTATTTATTTAAGTTGCTGCTCATCGGAGATTCCGGCGTGGGGAAGTCCTGCCTCCTCCTGCGATTTGCGGTAAGGGCGGGGGGGGGGGGCTTGGGTGGAAACTGATGGGGGAGGGCAGGCAGGCAGGATTCAAACTCGGGGCCTTGTGTTCAGGGCCAGGTGGAGTTTGGGTCTAGAGGAGGAAGAGGCTCCTGGGAATCTGCTCAGCTCCAGGACTTGTTGCAATCCGGAAGTCAGCGGGGCTGGACGGACAAGAAGATAGAATAGAATAACAGAGTTGGAAGGGACCTCGGAGGTCATCTAGTCCAGTGGTCGCCAACCAGTGAGCAGGGGATCACTGGTAGTCCGTGAGAAGATTTTGGTGGCCCGCAGAGAAATGTCCCTCGCCCTCCCAAAGCAATTAATCCAGGCTGCACAGGAACACAAGGCTGCGCCACCCACACGGCCCGCGGGAACACAAGTCTTAAAGTTGCCAAGGTTGGACACCCCTGGTCTACACTCTTAAATCTCCGATGGTCCCTTTCCTTCCCCAGGATGACACCTACACGGACAGTTACATTAGCACCATTGGAGTAGACTTCAAAATCCGGACCATCGAGCTGGAAGGAAGGACCATCAAGTTGCAAATTGTGAGTATCTCCAGAGGGTTAGAAGAGAGGTTGAGAATCCGGTCGTCTCCTCTTTAGGCATCTGACGTAACTTCTGCATAACTAGGCAGAGAACAGAAGCCGAGTTGGTTCTTCTTCCCTTGGAAAACTGTAGCTGCTGAGGTTCTTACTCAGGAGTTACTCCTGGGAGAGAAACCAATAAACCGCAGGGTCTCTCACATTTCTTTCCTCCTCAGTGGGACACGGCTGGCCAGGAGCGCTTCCGAACCATCACCTCCAGCTACTACCGAGGCGCCCACGGCATCATCATTGTCTACGATGTGACAGACCAGGTAAGGCAGGTGGTTCTCCTAGGTGGGCAGAGAAGCAGCATTGTTAGGTGGCCTCCATCCATGGGCTCTCCTGCTCAAGCGGGGGGGGGGGGTCCAAACCTGGCCACTTTAAGACTTTGTGGACTCCAACTCCCAGAAGTCTCCAGCTTTCCTGGCTGAGGAACTCTGGGAGTTGAAGTCCACAAGTCTTCAAGTCCACCCTGGTCTCTCTCTTCCAAACTTCTTGTTTTATGTTCTGGGTTCCATCCTTCCAACCACTTACTTTCTCAGCTTCTACAAGTACAGTTAATCCTCGACATACAACCACAATTGAGCGCAACATTTCTGTTGCTAAGGGAGACAGTTAAGTGAGTTTTGCTCCATTTTGAAATCCTTCTTGTCACAGTGAAATCACTGCAGTTGTTAAATTAGTTAACACAATTCTCGAATGTGACTTCATTGACATATGTAGTGCGTATATGGATATACTGTATATGTGTGTGTGCATATGTGTGTATATGTGTGTGTATACACATATACAGAGATACTTATGGTACATACACAGAGACACATATACACACATATGCACACACAGATACACACACACACACAATTTTTACCCAAGGGAAGAAACGGGTATCTGGATTGGTACTAATGAAGTGATAACTCCAAAGGCAGCTATTTTTTGACATCTCCTCCTCCTCCTCCTCCTCCACCTCCTAGGATTCGTTCAACAACATGCATCTTTGGCTGGAGGAAATTACTCGCTACGCCAGCGAGAACGTCAACAAGCTGATTGTGGGAAATAAGAGCGATCTTTCCAGCAAGAAAGCGGTGGATTACACAACGGCCAAGGTGCGTTTGAGGGGAGGGAAGGAAGGAGGGAGGGAGGGAGGGGAAGGGATAGGGGCGGGTTACTCTCCCAGGTTTGATCCAGTGTTGACGTGAAACAGATCCAGATGTGGTTGAAGGGAACTGCCAAATTACGACCCTGCTCAACCACAACTCCCAGTAGTAAGTCGGGGGCAAGACGGTGTTACCTGAAGTTACAAGTCCCCCATCTTTACATCAAGTTAAAATACAAATATCCTGACCAAGTGAATAGATTTTATATCTAATGCAATGAGTTACAAAGGTTACAGTGCTGTACCAGGCGATGGTGAATTTTAGTCCTGATTTAGGCATGAAAGCCAGATGGGTGATTTTGGGCTGATCACCAGGTGACGGTGAGATCTAGTCCTGCCTTAGACATAAAAGCCAGATGGGTGATTTTGGGCCAGTCTCTTTTCTCCCTCTCTCCCTCTCTCCCCCTCCCTCTCTCCCTCCCCCTCCCTGTCCCCTTCCTCCTCCTCTCCCCCGTCTCTCTGAGCCCAGCCCACCTCACAGGGTTGTAGTTATGGCGAAAAGTGGAAGAGGGAGGCGTGTTGGATACGTTCTCCACCTTGAGTTATTTTATAAAAATAATAATTTAAAAAGCCGGGTAGAAATGAATAAAACTGCTAGCTCTGGAGAGGTCTGCCAACCTTTGGCGGCTGAGCAACCGGTCCTTCCATGAGGCCCGTCCATTAAACGAGGACTGTGAGGGGCTCTCACTCTGCCCTACTCCGGACGCAGGAATACGCCGACTCGCTGGCCGTGCCCTTCCTGGAGACCAGTGCCAAGAATGCCACCAATGTGGAGCAGGCCTTCTTGACCATGGCGGCCGAGATCAAGAACCGGGTCAGCAGCGGCCCAACGCAGAACGACAGCCACAAATCGGCCATCCACATCCAGAGCGGCCCCTTACGGCAGGACGGTGCAGGGACCGGGGAAGACGGGGGCAGAGGATGCTGCTAAGGTGCCACCACCCACGGAGCGACGGAGGGCAGGTTTCAGGGGGGGCCCCAGGAAGGGGGACATGCCAGCCCTGGGAAGCCCCGCCCAGCTTACCTCTTGCAGATACCTGACCGTAAACGTCACCTTGGCTTGGTCTGCGCCGGCTCCGTTGCACTTTTCTGGACTTTGGACATTTGTCCTTCATCCACCTCTCCTCCGCCATCGGGATGCCCTGGACCAGAGGGCTGACCCCTGCACTGTCCAGCCGTGGTCATCTCACCGTCCAGAAAGCGGCCAAGTTGGAGCACAGTCAGGAGAAACTCACAGACTCTCCTCCCCACGACATAAGTTTCTTGATTGGGCAGGGGGGTTGGACTAGAAGTCCTCTAAGGTCCTTGCCCACTCTATTATTCTGTTATATGTACAGCATGCCCTCTCTTACACTTCACATTGGGGGGGGGGGCCCCGCCCCCCCCCCCCCGTTTACCCCCCCCCCCTTTTTTTAATGGTTGAAGACCCTTAGCGCCCCCCCCCCCAAATAGTCTCTCCCCCTCCTCTCCATCCTCTTTCTTAAGGGCCAGTTTTCTCCTCACTTGGGGGGAGACTAAAATTGTATGGCAAATATTTCTCTATGGTTTTAACGGCCGTGAAGATGGTCCGTCGTAACTTGGGAATGTTTTTAATTTGCTTCCCCTCCTTCCCCACTTTCCATTGTTTGCCTACTTCCCCTGAATTTAAGATTCCCTAAGGAAAAAAAAGCTAAGCTTTTGAATTAAAAGGTATTGGTAATTAAAATTATTGGTAACATACACCAATGTTTTTTTCAAGCTTGGTCATTTTCTGGCTGGGGAATTCTGGGAGTTGAAGTCCACACATCGGAAAATGGCCTCGCTTGATTTTTCTAGTGTAAACTTGCCCAAACATGAAAGCACCCCCAAATTTGTGGGAAGAATATCGATTCAAGAAAACCTTGAGTCTCACAAGCCTTTTCTTGGGAATAAAAGTCCTAAAATCAGCAAGCTAAATACCAGCCAGGAAAAAACAGATATTTAATCTCTGTTCATCAGATCTGTAAACCTGAAATTCACACTCCTTGTGAATACTAGCATAGTCGTTTTTTTCAACCTACAAACCCCTTTTCCTGGGTATTTTTACCCGTGCACCACAAGGGTGCAACGAAACTCATATTTAGGTTTTTATTTCCAGCCCATATGCCCTGTTTTTCCTGCCTCCAAGCGGTCATAGGTCTGAATGAGTCAATTTAACTTCCACAGCAGAGTGACTTCACAGTTTGTTTTAATCTTTTTGATTTAAAAAAAATGCATCTTTTTTTTAAGTTCAGGCACTGGGCTGAATCGTACCTTAACCAAACGACGTGCTAAGTCCTAAACAACAAACCAAGGTTACAGACTAAAAGGAAACCAACTTTAAAGAGAACGTGCAGTTGCATGATTTGTAACTACTCAGGTTAAAACGGTCGTGCGAATCCATCCGCCAGTAGCTCTGCCCAAGGTTATTGCTTGGAGGATGGAGGGTGGTGCGAACAGGAAGGGAAAAAGCCACACACCTGTTTGTCATGTGGAGGAAAGAGAAGTTTTGTGAGAGCTGCAAATCATTCATGCATGCAAAATGCTTCTCTTTCATTCAGTTCCTTCGATTTCGTGATCCATAACCCTCTTATCTGCCCGCAAAGCAGAAAATGTTGGACTGATGTATTGTTACTGGGCAAACTTGGTTTTTCATCCCAAAATGTTGTTTTGCTGCATTTAACGAAGACATTAAGTCAGGTTTCAACCTTGGTCCCTTTAAGAGTTTAAGAATTCGACTCCCAGAATTCCCCAGCCGTCCTGCTAATTTAAGATGTGTGGATCCAGCATGCTGGCTGGGGAATTCTGGGAGTTGGAGTCCACCCCTTAGCGTTGTCACGGTTGAAAAACTCTGTGTGGTTTCAAACTCAAGCAAGAACCGCGCATCTCTAGCTCTGCCCTCATAATGGGGGACTCTGGGACCAACTCCCAGAATTCATGGGCAGCTAGGGAATTCTGGGAATTGAAGTCCACACCTTTTAAAGTGAGGCCTTGCCAGATAAAATCTCCAGAAATCCATTGAGGATCTCAGAGAGATTTTGGCAGGTAAGGAAGTCCCACTGGAGTCACGTAGGTTGTCCACTTAACTTTCCGTGGCACGAGAGCCATTTCGCATCCAATAATGCAGCCGGCGCACAGGCCAATTGGGAGCACAACTGGGGGGGGGGGAAGGAGGGGGGATTGAGCTGGCAGACCCCATTTGCATGACTTCTGATCTATTTGCCCCCTTTTTAGATCCGCTATGATTTTTAGACCCCCCCCCAAAAAAAAATTTCATGTCCTCCTGCCCATTTTAAAACCCTTGTGGTAACCGATGCTGTCGCCCTTGGCTCCTTACCCACGTTGTATGTGTTCAATAAATCCATTTCTTTCCTCACACCTGGCTCTCTCTAGGTCAATAAGGAAGAAATCGGGGGGGGGGGTGTCTCCCCTGGGTCTGCAGAAGTGAGGCTGGCTGGGAGGGTGAGGATGCCTCGTGGGGGGGACGGGACGGGGGGGGGGACACTTCCTGATTTAAGATCGTTCACCCCCAAGGACTCTCCTCTGGGGCTGCTGCAGCAATGCAGTTGCTCCCGGTTTGCATGTCATCCTCCCACCAATGCTGGCTACTCTGAAGTCCTAACCCTAACCTCAAAATGGTAGGTTGAACTCCATTCATCCACAAAGCACTATCCATCCATTCATCCATCTATTTAATCCATCATCTATCATCATTTTATATCTAGCAAGTATTATCTAATAAATCCATCTACCCAATCATTCATTCACCCTAGCATCATTCTATATACCTCCATCCATCCATCCACCTATCCATCCATCCTCTTATTATTCTACCTATCATCCATCATCTATCTATATCTAATGGATCTATCTTCTTTCTATCTATCTATCTATCTATCTATCTATCTATCTATCTATCTATCTATCTATCTATCTATCTCTACCTCTCTATCCATCCATCCATCCATCCATCCATCCTATCTTTTATATCTATATCTATCAGCTAACTTTTCTCCCTTCTCCATTTACCTATCCATCTATCACCTCTTCTTTTTCATCCATTCATCCACCTATCATCTCTCTTCACTATCTCTTACCCATCCATCCATCCAATATATTATCCATCCATCCATTTTTATAACCTCGAAGAGCAGGATAACGATGTGAAAATTGGGGTCCCCACCTGAAATCCTAATCCAATCTCTCATCCTGGGATTCCTGCCTCTCCATTGTTTTGGGGGGCAATTCTTGCTTTTTACTTCCCAAGCTGAATGCTTCCATCCAGCTGTTTGGCTCTTCCTCTCGAATTCGCATAATTCTGCTCCCCATTTTAGTCTTTGTGTGTTGCCACCTGCACCCCTGGGTTGGCTCTAATTCCAGACCTCCACACTTCTCAGACCACCCCAACATCTGCAAGGGAAGAAGATGTTGAACATATCCACAACTGCTCGTTAATCCCAGTTTGCTTAATTACGGTTTTATTGAATGAAACACAACTGAGAGGGCCTCACCCTGTATTCAGACAAAGCCAAACAAACCACAGCTGGGCTCAGCACAACTTCCAACAAGGTCTTGATGTTGTGTAGCACTTTGGAGCAAGACACAGCAAGGTACTCAAATGTCTGAAACCAACACGTTCTAAATTGGAATAGTGGGCAGTCAAGTTTGGCCTACAAAAACAGCAGCAGAGAAAACGCATTTCCAAACAAGCATCAATAAATAACATATCTCTTAAAAAAAAGATCTGCATACATTGAAATTTCCCCAGGGGCAATTCTGAAACTTAACAAGAGGTGCAAAATTGAAACTAACAAGACTACAGCTTGCTTAAAAGCAGCCCTACTTGGTTGTCTGGATCCTACTGCTAACTCTGAAAGAAGAGTTCCATCTGCAAAATGTAAACATACGTGAATATAGTTTTATAGATTTTTTTTTAAAAAAATCCACCCTCAACATAACTTCAAAATTTGCTCTTTGGAAGTATGTGGGTTTTTCCAAAGGCAGCGCAGTATTTCTTCGTGATGCTCTGCTCTCACATATTGGTGTGACTTTTTCAGGTATTAAGTGCCACACCAGTGCAAAACATTACAGATCCAGATTCTAGAACAGGCGTCTCCAGACTTGGCACCTTTCAAGACTGCTGGACTTCAACTCTCAGAAGCTGGTTGGGGAATTCTAGGAGGTGAAGTCCACAAGTCTTAAAGGTGCCAAGTTTCGAGACGCCTGTTCTAGATAAATTCAGGGGGTCTTTTGCTTGAAGGAAGACCTACGAGTTCAGCCTCCATTTCTGCTCACCAGTTTCATCTTCTCTGAACATTAGGCCTGAAACCAAAAATTGTAGTTCACCATACTTCCGGCTTGTTGAAACCAGCTAGTTTTACAAATCTTGGGTCGAAACTCACTAAACATCAACAATCCCATAATTTAGGGAACGAAACTGAGAACAAGATCTCACTGGAACTTGCTCCTATCCATTGGCTGGAGGGGATCTTCAGCTACCCAAGCCAGTCTATCTGCAAAAACTGTCCACCAACTGCTTTTGAGGCCACTTGCTCAAATTCCGTACACTCAAGTGGGTGTATAGTTGGAGTTTTGCACGCTGGTAAGTTGTGGCTTGAACCTGGAAAAGAGGAAAAGAGAAGCAAAGAGTGAGTATCTCCTCAATGTTCTTCTTAAGACTTTTGTTTCTCAAAAGTTGGCCACTTTAAGAGGTGTGGAATTCCACTCCCAGAATTCCCCAATTAGCATTAAAGTCTACACATCTTAGAAAAATGCTGGCTGGGGAATTCTGGGAGAGGAAGTCCACAGCTCTTAAAGTTGCCCAGGTTGAAAAACACAAGTCTTAAGAGGAACATTCAAGAGACACTCAACTTGGGGTTCCATTTTCATTGATCCAAGAAGCAAAAGGCCACACTGACTGGTGAAAACTGTACAAGTATTTGCTTAATCGTGGTTTCTTGAATTCAGTTTAGTTTACTTTTATTGTCCTTGCACCTCGCACAACAAAATTAAATACCATCTTCAGTGTACATTAGGGCTATGAAAATAAACACAAACACGCATCCTACACATTGAATTGAAAACCCCTGATGTTGCATTCATATGGCACTGTACAAACATTAATTAAATTTTTGAATTAAATCCACCCAAGGTGGGATTGTGTGTACAATGCAGAGCTGGCTGGAGAATTCTGGGAGTTGGGAGTCCACAAGTCTTAAAAGTGGCCAAGTTTGGAGACCCTCTGCTGTAGAGAGACCTGAAGGATGAAGATCAGGTTCAAAGGTTCACCTTGGCTTCGTGATACGGCAATAGCAACGTCAAGTCCTCTCTCTTCATCTCCTGGGCCACCTTCCGGAAGGATTTCAACATGGCGGCCTTACAGAGCCGGCTAGGTCGGGACCCGCCTCCTGGATTTGCAATGCTGGGGGAAAAAACAGAGTACCGAGAGTTGGAAGAATTCTCAAGCAGGAAACCCTACACCACTTCAGACAAACTCTTCTTTAAAACCTCCATTGTGGAGGACTTGGAGTGAATCTTTCAGCCGGGGCACAAAAACCCAACTCTTGAGCCCAATCTTCTCCACTCCTGTGGCCCACTGGATCAACAAAACCAGAGACAGGAACACTGGATTGGTGATAAGCTTATCAACTCCTGGCCTACAAAAACAAAAACCTAAAACAAGGTGCAACACAACTCAGAAGCTTGCAGACCTCTATTCGCCTCCTATTTGGGCTCTCTAAAACAGCGGTTCTTCAGTTTGGCAGCTTTCAGGTGTGTGGATGTGATGACCCAAAGGGGCGTGGCACAAAAGCAACAGTCACAAAAGTAGGTAAAGTCCTTTTAATTCCCCCAACTTGGCCCCCAATGTCCAGTTATCATCAGCTGGAGAAAAAAAACTCTCCCAAGAACAGTGTTTAAAGGAAAGAAATTCAGTCCGAACCCAAAGCACATCTAAATTATAAATAAAAACTAACACAAACCCCACTGAAGCAATTAATGAGGCAGGGCAGGATAAGAAATTGCAGACTTCAAAAGATAACAAAACACACACAATTGGGAGGACACCAGAACCCAGATAGGACTTGACAAACAAAGATAATGCACGCTTTGCTTCCAGCAAGGTGCTGTGCGCAAACGCCCTTTTTAAATCCTGTGTTCCCAGCTGCAGCTAATGAAGGGAATCAGGGCCCTTTCCTCCCGCATAACCCACATTGCTCCCTTCTCCATTCCTCCCTGCGGGCCTAGGATGAGGAGGGGGTGGGCCTGGGTCTTCCTCTGAATGCCCAGCCGGACTGTGCCCTTCCCCAGTTTCCTCCACAGCCAACGGAGCCACGCTCCCACTCCCTGTCAGCTGCTCGATCCCGCCCTCGGAATCAGATTCCAACAGGGGCATGACAGTGGACTTCAACTCCCAGAATACTGGGGAATTCTTGGAGTTGAAGTCCACATATCATAAAGCTGCCGAGGTGCCAACACTGGTCTAAAAAGATGGCAGAAATGTAGAATTCCGAAAATCGAAACACCTCCATCTTGCTGTTGATTTTTTAACAGACTCTCATGTTCTAAGTATTCAAAGGGTTAAGTAATTAAGTAAACATTTCCTGGAGAAACAGACGGCTTACAAGAATGGCTCTTGAGTTAGCAGGTTTTTGGAATGACAGATACCTGACTTCCTTGGATAACGTGGCTTAGGCTGCGAGGGAATAATTGTGTAGTGATGGGTATGCAGAATTTTTAACAGTGGGGTATCAAAATAATCTTGCCATGGAGTCCCTTCAGTTCACGGAGTATGCTAAACCCGAGCTTGTATTAATCGTAGTTTGTTGAAGGGTACAATGGATCGTGTTGGGACTAACACCATTATAAAGAGTGGATTCCTATGAGCCAGATTCAAGTCAACCCCAAATTAATCCCAAGTCAATCTCAAGTCAACCCCAAATCAATCTCATAAATCCCAAATCAGTCTTGTCAATCCCAAATCAATCTCGTCAATCCCAAATCAATCTCGTCAATTC
>NW_020769385.1:74032-91303 GCF_900518735.1 Pseudonaja textilis
ATTCTATTCTATTCTATTCTATTCTATTCTATTCTATTCTATTCTATATTCTATAGCAGAGGTCTCCAAACGTGGCAACTTTAAGACTTGTGGACTTCAGCTCCCAGAATTCTCCAGCCAGCATAGCATAGTCCACAAGTCTTAAATATATGCTGGCTGGAGAATTCTGGGAGTTGAAGTCCACAAGTCTTAAAGTTGCCACGTTTGGAGACCCTTGTTCTATATTCTATATTCTATGTTCCATTCCATTCTACATTGTTTTATTCCTATTCTATTCTATTCTTATTCTTTATTCCTCCTTGCTGGATTTTTAAAAATAAAATAAAAGAAAGAATTCCCCACCCCCACCCTGCAAATCTTTATTAGAGCTCGTTTTGGTTACAGGCGACTCGCTTGCAGTCTCTCCGATGCTTCACAACCGGCCGGCAAATGGAAAGCAAAGTCTCTGAATATCAGAAGATCTTCCAGGTGAGACGTTGGCCGCCTCCCCACCATCCTTCTTCCAGGGCTGGGATCCCACCGGCAGAGCAGCCGGTTTGGGGAGCGCACGCTTTTCAGGCCTAAGGCAGAACTAGAACTCACCGCCTCCTGCTGATTGGCCCAGAGACACCCAGCCGGCTTTCATGCCTGAGGCGGTAATAGAACTCTGTCGCCTGGAGAGTTCTGGAGCTTTAACCACTCGACCGGACTGGTTCTAGGTTTATTTTATTTTATTTTATTATTTTTGGGGCGGGGGCTACTCAGCAGCCCAGGAGTGGCTGCAACAGCCACAACTCCCCACCTTAAAGTGAGGCTTTACAGATTAACAGAGTTGGAAGGGACCTTGTAGGTCATCCAGCCCAACCCCCTGCCCAAGCAGGAGACCCTGCGTACACCATTTTTGACAAATGCAGTCTTTTTAAGAGGTGTGGACGTCACCGAATTAAGTGGGGGCTCTCTTGTGCTCCCACCCCAGGCAAACAATGAGTTGCCGGTGCACCTGAAAAAGGGAACCTCCGATATGGTGATGTATCGTGCCACCATGGCTATCGCAACCTTTGGTGAGTGAAGTCGACCCTTCCCCCTCCGGGCTTTGGGAACTGAAAGGTGGGGAGGGGGCTGCAGAGGGGTGGAGTGGGGGTCATTCGAAAAGTCAAGACGTGAAGCGACCAGGACTCACAACGAAAGCAACAATGGCATCCGCTGACAGCAGACTTTTACGGGTGACGCACGGACACACGGACCCACAAACACATATAGCAGAAACCCCCCACACACACACACACACAATTCAAGGGGGGAGGCCCCGTGGAAATTGTTCTCTGGGCTCCGGCCCGTATGAATGGCCAAATTACAGGTAGTCCTTGACTTACGACGCCAGTTGAGGCCAGCATTTCCATTGCTAAGCCAGGTAACGGTTAAGTGAGCTTTGCTCCTTTTTATGACCTTTTTCGCCACTGTTCTTAAGTGAATCACTTCCATTGTTAAGCCAACCATGTGGTCGTTAAGCGAATCTGGTTCCCGTGTTGACTTAGCTTCTTAGTAGCTGGTTGGGAAGGTTACAAATGGCGTCCGCATGACCGTCATAAATACGAGCCGGATGCACCAAGCGCCCAAAATTTGGATCATGTGACCGTGGGGAATGCTGCGATGGTCGTCAAGAATGAAAAACAGCCGTTGGTCCCTTTTTTTCAGTGCTGTGACATCTCACGAAACAAATGGTTGCAAGTCGAGAACCATCTGGGTTCTAATTCAGCCTGTTGTCAACCCATCAAACATTCCTGTGCCTGTTTTAGTAGTTGCCTTTTTAAAAAAAAAGTGGGGGGGGGGAGAAAATCTGGAAGAGCAGTTGAAAGCGAAAGTACATTTGACCTCTTTATCTTTAAAAGATTGTAGCTAAACTACCAGAGTTTTCGCCTGCGAATAGAGTTAGTTGGAGAACGTGATTGATGACACCCAGTCCTTGAACAGCGCTTAGTTGGAGAATGTGATTTATGACACACCCAGGGGGGAGTGGGGGGGGGAAACAGGGTCACAGGGGACTGTAAATGACGTGGGCCAGAGTTGGCTTCATGCAGGGCAGGGCCAGGAGGTCGCCTCGAATGAACCCTTTGAAATTTTTTGAAGTTTGGCTCGAGAATCATGATTTAATTAGAGCGATTGCTAGAATCCTGACACCAACTTGGCCACTTTAAGACTGGTGGACTTCAAACTCCCAGAATTCTCCAGCCAGCAGAGTCTACTCTCTTGCAATCCCTTCCTCTGCAATCCCCCTCCGCTTTAGGAGATGAAGAGAGAAGAAAAACAGGCCTAGCTGGCTGGGGAATTCTGGGAGTTGAAGTCCGCCAGTCTTAAAAGTGGCCAAGTTCGGAGACCTCTGACAACGGATACCACATTTGTAGCTCAAGAGTTGACTCGTGGGCTCCTTGGGGCTACCTAATCTTAGTTGCTTTTTCGCAGACGTTTCGTGACCCAACGAGGTAACCTCGTCAGTGCTAGAGGGGTTTGTGCTGTCTACAGAGTTTGCTCTACAACAAGGATGCCCAACCTTGGTCAGTTTCAAACTTTTGAGGCCTGTAAACATAACTCTCTGGGGAATTCTGGGAGGTGAAGTCCACAAGTCTTAAAAGATACCGAGGATGGACACCTGTGCTCTACAGGCAGCAAACCCCACTCCTGCCGGCGCTGGTGATGTAACTTATGTATGCCAGAGTTGGCTCCATATAAGGCAGTGCCAGTAAGTCGCCTCTAATGAATCCTTTGAAGTTTGGCTCAAGAATCATGGCTTAATTAGGGTGATGGCTGGAATCCTGACGCCTGCTTTGTTCCTCTCCAGCCACTTGCTATGCCCTCTATCACATCTATCTCCTTGGAAGAATCAAGAAGCATTGAGGAGGCAGCCGGGAATGACAGGCCAGACCCTGCTGGGACCCCCCCCAACCCAATCTCACCCCCCCCCCCCCTGCTCCTGTTTAGAAAACTCCGGAAGCAGAGAAGAGGAAAACGTAGTTTGGGGAGCTTGCGAGACCAAACCAGCGAGGAACCGTGTGGAGTTTGGCTTGTTTCTTTTTCCAAAGTGTACTCGATCCCTACAACGACACGAATAAAACAAGCGCGACAAAGACCATGATTTGCCTGGACTTTAAAACCCATCACGCACGTTGTAAGTCAGAAACAGATTTAAAAAAAAGAAAAACAAAACGCGGAAAGGAAAACAGGCGCACATTGTTGAAGGATTCCACAGTGACATGTAAGCCAAGCCACATTTTCAGGGGTGGTGCCTGGGCTGGGCATGGGGAGGGTGGGGGGCTGCTGCCACTGGCTGGCCGGGGTCCTTCTCTCCATTGGGCCGTGCCAGCCTTGCCCAGTCTGGAGAGCAAGCGGCCAGCTTGGCTCTCCTCCCTTCCCTCGGACAGACCCTGGAGGAAGGGCCTGGACGGAGCCTAAATATACATTAAAGCGCTGGATTGTTGGGGTTTTGTTTTGAATGGACCCACTTCTAGCCACATCATTGGGTCGATACCCCAGAATAGATCATCCCTGTCTCTTTCAGCATTCACCCCCCCCATCCCTGTTTGGATGACCTCAAGTGTCCCACCACGGCTCTTGGCTTCCCCAAGCTCTGTAGCCTTCAGCTACAGAAACGTTTGTGGCCCCACTAAGCCAAATTGGGGGTAGGGGTGTTTATTTTTGCCACCGGGCTGAAAAATAACCATTCCTAGCTTTTTCCCCGTGGGGAATCTGGGAAGCGGCCTAGTCAGTTTCTCACCGCAGTTTCTTTCCTCTTCAACCGAGCAGTTTTTCCAGCCAGGTGGCTGCTTAATCAGCCATCTTAGCCATTAAAAGAGGGCCTGGGCGATACTGAGACAGCCCAGTGGGTCCTTGTGCCAAGGGAAACATGCACACAGAGACACAACCCCGGGGCCAAAGCTCGGGTTAGCCCCCCCCCCACTTGCCATTCGCATGGGCATATCACTTTAGCAACCTGGAAGCATGCATGTTGGTTCAGAAGACGGATGAGATTCACGCAGGAAACTTGGTTTAAATTGCTTGGATTGGAAGGCAAGGCATCCGCTCTGGAGCTGAAGACGGACAAAGTCGGTAACTCTGGTTGCATTTGGTGAAGGGGGGAGGGGGCGCAGGGGTGGGGGTGGGAGCGAGGGGCCGGAGTGGCCTCAGGCTTTCTTCAGCATCTTGGTGGTCTGGTTGTTGGCTTCGTTGATGCTGATCACATTGGCAATGGCCTGCGGAGAGAAGAAGAAGACGAAAACAAAGGAACGCTGAGCAGGGGGTTGGACTAGAAGACCTCAAGGATCCCTTCCAACTCTGTTATCCTGTATTCCAAGGGTCTTCAAATTTAGCAAATGTAAGACTTGTGGACTTCCACTCCCAGAATTCCTGAGCTAACATGACTGGAGGAGGAATTCTGGGACTTGAAGTCCATCCACCAGTCTTAAATCCAGTGCTTAGCAGGCTGGGACAGCTGTCAAGTTTAAAGACCCCTGCTGTATTCGATCTAGATCGGGGGTCTCCAAACTTGGCCCACTTGTGGACTTCAACTCCCAGAATCCCATGTGGAGACTCTGGGAGGGGAGGGGGAGGGTGCGCGGGGCCAGCCGGTGGATTCAACTACGGGTTTGGTGAACCGGATGTAAATTTAACATCCGGTTCACTCAAACCAGTCCAAACCGGTTGAATTCTCCCCCTGAACTCCAATAAATGAACAATACAGGGCCAAACAGGTCATCTCAGAGCCGTGTTGCTTCTGGCTTTCCAGCATCAACCTCCCCGCCACATCGCAGCCTCACATTCCACCCAGACAACTTTAAAAAAAAGAAAGAATCACTCTTAATTCTCAGTCATTCCCCTTCCTGTCCCCAATACATGCCTGCGTTGGCCCCCCACCCCACAAAAAAAAACCCTGATCAGTTGCCATGAGTTAAAAAAAGAATAATCGTGGCTGCAAAGACCACCGTTCGTTCCTCTGTGGCTCTTAAAAGCCCCTTACAAACGATACTGGTGGAGGAGAGAGCTTGCAATTCAGTATATCAAATTTGGCTTGTAGTTGGACTGGAGTTTCCCAACCGTGGCAACTTTAAGACGCGCGGGCTTCAACTCCCAGAATTCCCCATCCAGCCATGCAGAGAATTCTGGGAGTTGAAGTCCGCCAGGCTTAAAGTTGCTAAGACCCCTGATCTAAACTGTGGTTTTTGTTTTCGTTTGTTTCAAATTTTGCTGGGGGACCCTTAAGCCTGTGTCACTTACTCAAGGTATGAATGTGGATGCTATCGTTACGGTCCGATTGAATGGCACCTTCCTCCCGGCCAGGCCGCCTCACTCACCTTCTCTTTGATATTCTCCACCTGCTTGCTCTGGACATCAATTTCGTTGCTCATGTCCACCGCCATGCTACGCAGGTTGCTCAGCATACTGTCCACCTGGGTCAAATTCTGCTCCAGCTCTTCCTCCACGTCGTCCTTCATTATCCTGGGCGAGAAGAAGAGACGCATTCGGAGCGCATCCTCACACAAGGACGGACTCCGGGACTCTCCTAGTTAGGATTCGCAGGTGATAAAAGTTGCTCCTGTTAGCAAGACGTGACCACGACGTTCATTCTCCTCCTCTTCCTCCTTCCTGAAAATCCCACTCCCCTCTAGCATTGATATTGTTCCCTAGTTGGGTCATGAAAGGTCTACAAAAAGACAACCAAGCTCAGACAGCAGCCAGGATCCCATAGTCCTCCTCCTTCTCCTCCACATACCCCACTCCCTTCTAGCACTGATGATGTTCCCTAGCTGGGCCATGAAAGGTCTGCAACGAAACATCCAATCTCAGAGAACATCCCAGAACCCCCCAGTCTTCCTCCTCATCCTCTTCTCCTCTTCCTCTCCACAAATCCCACTCCCTTCTGGCACTGATGATGTTCCCTAGCTGGGCCATGAAACGTCTGCAGGAGAGCAACCAAGCTCAGAGAGCATCGGAGACCGCCCAGACCTCCTCCTCCTCCTCCTCCTCAGGCCCTTTGACCTACCTCTGGATGAAAGGCCCACTCATCGTCATCTGTGTCCCAGCGGTCATCATGATGGGCTGCTGTGACACCACATCCTGGGCATTGCCAGAGGCTGCCTTACTGGCCTCCATGGCCTTCATGTTCTTTAACCTGGAATGGAAAAGGAAGAAGGAAAAACCAATGCTTCGGTTGTCATCCTCGTTGGCACCATGACTAGATCTCCCTACTTGAAGACCCGGGGAGAGGGGGGGAGTCCAGGAAGGTCACAGAAGTCAAGATGGCAGCCGCCACCCTGCCTTCCAAGCATTGTCCATTTTTTTAGGCAGCCATCTTGATTTCTTTGACTTTCTCTCGCTGCCCTATGCAGACGCTTCTCTAGGAGAAAACCACGCCGGAGCCCCTTCTTCTCTGGAGGATGAGAGAGCAGGATCAATCCACGAGGGAAAGGGCAGCAGGGAACCACAAGGAGGAGAAGGAGAAGCCTCCTTATACAAGAGCAATCTATCTGCAAACACCTTGCGCTCCTTGGAGAGGGCTTGGAGAAGCAGCACCCGGGTCCAATCCGGGACCGTCTAATCAGCTGGTGTGTTGGGTAACCATGCAGGCGAGATGCCGCCGTGGCTTGCATCACACTTAACCACGAATCCTGGCTAAACCATTTCCCGCGACCACCGGAGAACTCACTTGGCGCAGGGGCAGACGAAAAGGCCGCAACACTTGGCCATGTCGCTGAGGTTCTTCTCGGCTTCCTTCATGTCTTGGATAATCTGGTCTAGGCCGTCCTCAATGCGGTCCAGCTGCTCTGAGGGGAGGAAGCGGGAGAGGGAAGACCGTGAACACGGGGACCGGGAAGGGCCCTCCCGAGGGCATCCATATGGACGTGTCCAAAGAGCCAAGGAGGAGACCATCACACAAATTTTAGGACCATTTCTTACTGTGGACGTTAAGTGAACCACCCCAGTTGTTAAGCAAATCATGCTCAACTTGAGAGCTAGAATTAATAAATTAAATTAAATTAAATTTCCACCCCTTTTTCACTTGCATGGCACCTGTCACACCAGAATTTCCGTCGCTAAGCAAGTTCAGTGAGTCACGGGAGATTTTACCACCTTTTTGCCACCTTTGTTGAGCTGCTAAGTGAGAATCATGCTGTCATTAAACGAAGCTTGTCAGAAACTGGCCAGGAAAATCGCAAATGGTGCTCACACAACCACAAAACACTGCAACCGTCCTAAATACGTGCCCTTTACCAACGTCCAGATTTTGAATCATGTAACTGGGGAATTGTAGTGGTCATAAGTGCAAGGCCTACCTCCTTAACTGATTGTGATGGGCCTGAATTTATCTTGCTTTTTTCCCATGATTTGATTTAACATGTGGGTTTAATTGTGGTTTATAAGGGGTCTCCAAGTTTGGTGACTTTAAGACTGGTGGACTTGGACTCCCAGAATTCCTGAACTGGCTGGCTGGCCGAGGAATTCTGGGAGTTGAAGTCCACCAGTCTTAAAGTTGCTACGGTCGGAGATCTCTGGTTTATAAGACTTAGGTGCATCACATAAACCATGCTTAAAGAAACTGCAATGTAGGACGAGGGGATCATCCAGCAATTTTCACACTGCCATAAATCCTCAGAATTTACCCCCTTGGTCATCCAGCATAACCAGAGTTCGAATCCCGGCATCCTTGCTCTGTTGGAAAATCAGAAATAAACAAGAATGAACAATGGCTTGGTTAGAAATCCAGAGAAACGGGCGACTCGTTTTTTCTCCCCCCACCCAGTGATCTAGTCATAAACAAGCCATTCATTCCTCCCTCGTCTCTTACCTCATCTACCAGCTGCAACATCCGCCTGGTACTTTCCAAAGACTGCCAAAAAAGAAAAAGAAAGAAAGAAAGAAAGAAAGAAAGAAAGAAAGAAAGAAAGAAAGAAAGAAAGAAAGAAGAATGCAATATTAGGAGAGAAAAACAGCCGCTGTCCTTCTGCATCATCTAAGAAAGAAGAGCGGACTAAAAGATAAATAAATCTGGTTTTTAATGAAGAATCCTGGAAACCCCATTGCAGATGCTCCAAAATTTCAGATTTTTTAAAAATAGGATTTTCTTTTAAAAAAACAGAGAGTCAGCTTCGGCCTTCTTTGCGTATTTTTTTTCATTAATTGGAAGTGAAAAATATGATGCAGAATCATCTCTAAAGCTCTCCAGCTGCTGTCAGGACGTACAAATTGATTGCAAAAGGAAAAAAAATCTGGCCGATATTTCGGCTCAACATATATATAGGCGGTCCTCGGCTTACGGCCACAATCAAGCCCGATGTTTCTCTTGCTAAACGAGACATTGGATAAGTGAATTTCTTGCTGCGGTTGCTCAGGCGAATCACCGCAGGTGCTACACTGTTTGTTTCCCTGAGTTTGCTGGTCAGACAGTCACAAGATGTGATCTTGGCACACAGCAACGGTCGTAAGTATGAAGCAGTTGCCAAGCATCTGAATGTTGATCCCGTGGCTACAGGGTCGCTACGATGGTCGTGGGTGTGAAAAACGGCCATAAGTCACTTTTTAAAATCCCATTGTAACTTTAGACCGTCATTAAATTTATGGTCGTATTTTGAGAACTATCTAGGAATGGTGCGGTGGAGTTCTCGCCTCATGATCAGGAGGCCGTAAGTTCGAATCCTAGGCAGCGGCAGATATTTCTCTCTCTGGGCACACTGAGAATTGTATCTGCTGAACAAAACTCCTCATCAGCGACAGGAAAGGCATCTGGCCATGAAAAAGACTCCGCTAGCTCTTTCAGACTCCACCAAGCAAGGGATGACGGAGGATCATTAAATGAAGATGATGTTGAGCCCTGTCTGTGTACCGTTCAGATTCTAGATTGCATTCAATCATCATGAATTTAAATGTCTGTCCAGCCCTTAATGAAATAAGCCTGGAATTTAAGGCTTTCCTTGTGGTTTTCCGTCTCTGAGGAAATTCCACTGAACGTTTCATTAGAAGCTTTTTGCTGGAGGCCTCTGCCATTAATCGGTATTTGTTCCACACGGCAGCAACGTGATGAGTAAACTATTGATTAAACTGCTGTTTAATTGCCCTGCGACTGGATGGCTTTAATTACAATTTTCTTTATTTTGCTTTACATGTATTAACAAAAAAATCTGCACCATTCTGCTGATCGAAAAATAAGGAAAGGCCAGAGGATCTTAAAGGACGGCTGAGGAGCCGTTACCCAGTTATTTGCTAGTCAGGCTACGACGTTGTGAAAGAGGAATTATTTGCAGGCTCAGGAAGCTGCTCATTCAAAGGGGCAAAATATTAATTAAACCTGCAGGAGTCTAATTGACAAACCTCCCAGCGGGTTTCCTGATCCGCCCTGAACAATCTGATCCTGCCGTTTTACGTCCTTTGAGGGTAGCGGGAGGAACCCAGACGAGCCCGGACTGGGGCAGAGGATGCCCAGGGATGAGCAGCCACCCTTGAGCCGTACGTGTCTGTCGCTGAGCAAGACAGTCGTTAAGTGAGTTTCGTCCCATTGTACGACCTTCCTTGCCCCAAGTTGTTAAGGGAACCACTGCAGTTGTTCACTTGGTCCCACGGTCGTTCAGTGAATCCGGCTTCCCCCGTTTGACTTTGCTTGTCAGATGGTCGCAAAAGGGGATCACGGGACTCCCCCAGAGATATAGCAACCGTCGTAAGTGCAAGACAGTTTGGATGTCCGAAGTTTGATCACGTGACCATGGGGAAACTGGGACATAAGTTACCTTTTCAAGTGCTGTTATAACTATGAATGGTCACTAAATGAATAGCTCGAATTCAAGGACTTCCTGTAACAAGTGGGAAATTTTGCTCCCTGGATTTTGCTTGCAACAAGCAAGCAAATGCCATAAATGGATGGATGGAGGGAGGGAGGAAGGAAGGAAGGAAGGAAGGAAGGAAGGAAGGGGAGAGGAGGAGAGGGAGGGAGGGAGGAAGGAAGGAAGGGGGGGGGGAAGAAGGGAAGAGGAGGAGAGGGAGGGAGGAAGGAAGGAAAGAAGGAAGAGGAGAGGAGGAGAGGGAGGGAGGGAGGAAGGAAGGGAAGAGGGAGGGAGGAAGGATGGATGGAAGGAAGGAAGAAAGGAAGGAAGGAAGGAAGGAAGGAAGGAAGGAAGGAAGGAAGGGAGTGCCAAGAAGAAATATGGGGCTGAACCAAGCGAGGAAGGGGCTTGGAGATTGTTGCCTGCCTTGGCAAAGCCGCCCACCTCATTGTTGATGTGGTGGATCCGTTGCTCCAGGTCTTCGGACTCGGACCCTGCCACCCTGGAGGCTGCCATGCTGGGATCCCCCTGGAGAGCGCAGAGGGAGAGGGTGCCCTTGGATGGAAAGGGCCGGCGTCTCCTGCAAGAGAAAACGTGTGTGTGTGTGTGTGTGTGTTTGTACCAAGGGGAGAAATATCTTTTGGGTAGGTGGGCAACCCATCCGTGAGATGATCTACCGCGGGGGTCTCCAACCTTGGCCACTTTAAGACTTGTGCACTTCAACTCCCAGAATTCTTCTGCCAGCTTTGGCCACTTTAAGACTTAAGGCTTTGCTGGCTGGGGAATTCTGGGAGTTGATGAAGTCCACAGGTCTTAAAGTGACCAAGGTTGGAGACCCCCTGGTGTAGGGTCTACTTGGATGGGGGGGTTAGACTAGATGACCTACAAGGTCCCTTCCAACTCTGCTAATCTGTATCTACACACACACACACACACAGAGCCCAATTCCCTTTCAGTGCCTGGTCTCTGCCTGAAAATAAACCCACGGCGACCCCGAGGGGCACAACGTGTCAGGGGCCACGCGACTCCCTTGCTCCGTGACCGGAACCCACTGGGTGTCAGTTGTTCTATATATATTCTCACTGTTTCCCCACCCCAAGAAAGGGACCCCAACCAGGGAGGACCACAGCCCACCCCCTCCCCACCCCTGTGGGCAGCCCCCTCCTCCCCGCCCACCCTCAAAACCCGAACCTCCCACACCGGATCCCCCCAAGCGTGTAATTACCGCGTGGGAAAAGCACAGCTGTCACGGGTCGGCAGCCAGGAACCGCCGCTCTCCCGCCTCCCGCCCCCAGTTTCCCTCCCCCCCCCAGCTCAGGTCTTCCCCACCTTCTGCTCCCTCCCCTCCCCCCCCTCCAGATCCCCCCCAAGAGCATCCCTGGCGAAGCTTTGCAGGCCAGGTGTTGCCTTTGTGTGCGGATCTTCTTATGCCAAGCGGCGGGCAGAGGAGGCGGGGGAGGCACAGAGCTGACCCCCTCCCCTTCCCGGCAGCCAAAGATAGCGCTTGGGGTGGGGGGGGGGAGAGCCCAGGGATGCCTCTGGAGAACAAAACCCGGGGTTGTTGCTGTCACCTTCCACAAAAGGAGAAGAGGCGGAGAGGAAAAAAAAAATTGCCCTTGTTTTTAAACTTTGCTTATTTATAAACGAAGGAAGCTGCCGGTCTCATTCCCGTAGAAGACAATAAGCCTTCGCTCCGGGGTGTGGGAAGAGAGTGATGGGCGGGGGTGAGGGGGGGGGTAAGGGGTGTGTCAACCCCCCCCTTTTTTTTGACAATTCTTCCACCTCTTACAGCAAGCCTTGGTTTGCAAACCAAGAGAAAGGAAGGGGTCTCGCTCAGGAGGGGCACCCTTGATGGGGCCCCACAGTTCTTAAGTGGGTTTTGCCCCGTTTTATGACCTTTCCTGCCACCGTTGTTAAGCGAATCCCTGCAGCTCTTCAGTTGGAGACACAGTGGAGAAGCGAATCCAGCTGCCCCATACGGTCACAAAAGGGGACTGTGTGCTCCCGGGACACTGTGGCCGTCGTAAATATGAGTCAGGTTCCAATGGAGTTTTGATCGTGTGGCCACGGGGATGCTGCAACGGTCGTAAGTGTGAAAAAACAGCCCTAAGTCACTTTTTTGCACTGCCATTGTAACTTTGGTCACTAAATGAACTGTTATAAGTCAAGGACAGCCTGTACTACAGACACATCATAAGCTGTGAGTATCTTTTCCGAGGCCCTCCTGTCTGCTCCACCAATGGCCTCGGCTAGCTTTGGCTTGACTGTTGCTTCTTTACCCTTGACAGTTATCCTAAAAAGCAGAAGCTTCCAGATTTTTATTGTGAATTCCACGGTTGTTTGTTCTACCCTAAAGCAGGGGTC
Source organism: Pseudonaja textilis (assembly GCF_900518735.1). The sequence continues at coordinate 86,176 of NW_020769385.1, forward strand.
ACTTTAAGACTTGTGGACTTCAATTCCCAGAATTCCTCACCCAGGGAATTCTGGGAGTTGAAGTCCACGCTTCTTAAAGTTGCTGAGGTTGGAGACTGGTGGTAGATTCGAATGCCCTAATGATTTACTTCAACAACCAGTTCACCAAACTGCTGAGAAAGTTAATAACCGATTCTGGGGAACCGGTGCAAACCAGCTGAATGCCACCACTGTTGGAGACTCCTGCCCTAAAGGACCTTCAAAAAGTGTATACAAGCAGTCCTTGACTTATAACCAGTCATTTAGTGACGGTCTATTATGGCTGAGAAAAGTGACTTATGATCAGTCCTCCTTCTTACAACCCATTGCAGCATCCCCCACCGTCACAGGATCAAAATTCAGACCCTTGGTGACTGGCATGGATTTACATTCCAATGTCCTGTGATCTCCACTTGGTGACCTTCCCAGCAGACATCTGACCAGCAGAGGCCACGAGAGAAGCTGGATTCGCTTAACGGCCACATGACTCGCTTCAAAACCCCAGCAATTCACTTAAGAGCTGTGATCCAAAAGGTCGTAAACTCCGGCATGGGATGGAAATTCTGGTTTTTATTGTGGTCATCGCAAAGGTCATCCCTTTTTATTTTTTCAAGAGGCAACTGGACTTTCTGTTTTTTTCTTTGAAGACGTTTCGCTTCTCATCCAAGAAGCTACTTCATCTCTGACTGGGGGGTGGGGAAAAGAAGGATTTATATTTCCTTGGAGACAGCTGGTCGTTAGCATCCTTTTTAGGGGGTCACTGAGGCCACTTGGAGGTTTACCTGTGTCCTCAGGGTCACCTGAGTCCTGCAAATGGGTGTGGAGCCTTTTTGGAACTGCTAAAAGGACCGTGTTATAGTCACACCCATTTGCACCAGGGGGACACAGAGATAAACCTCCATGTGGCCTCAACAACCCTCTAAAAAGGACGCAAATGACCAGCGGTCTACAAGGAACACAAACTCTTCCCCACCATCCGGTCAGAGCTGAAGAAGCTTCTCGGATGAGAAGCAAAACATCTTCAAAAGAAAAACCTCCACAGACAAATTGGGGTCATAACTCAAGGACTGCCTGCCTGCCTGCTAACTTTGCCCCACTTAAAATGTCCCTCTTGGCTGCTCAGAGTCATCCTGCACTTCTCCGCTTTTCTACCTTCGAAGGGATTAAAAAAAAAAAACCCTGGGAAATTGCAAATATCTCCCAAACGGCCTTTTAAAGCTGCCAGCAGACAAAGCGAGGAGGGGGCTGCCCCATCACCTTACGTCCTGCTCTTTGCTCCCCGTTTGGAGCCCCCCCCCCTCAGGACAAAACGCAAACGCAAACGGTCTGATCAAAAGCGGTGAGCCCATCCTCCTCGCCCATCGAGACAATGCAAGGGGTTTGAAGTGGTTTTTTCCCCCCCCCGCCAGGTGTGCGCGGATTAAATTGGCGCCACCAAAGAAAAAAGGCTCTTCAGAGGATGACTGTCCGTTCCAGGCTCGCTGGGGACGGCCGCCTAATTTGGCCATTCTTTGGAGCCAGAAAAAAAGATATTTTTTTTCACGCGCCCCCAGGACCTCCGTTTAATGGAGCTGTTGAGAGTGACTCAGAGACCGAATGCGAAAGGAGGCCCTTGACGGAGCTGTGGGGGAGCCGAGAGGGAAGCGGAGGGTCCTTTGAGTACCCTTACATCAAGGGTGGTTGTTTTTTTTCCTTGCTTTCTTCTCTTTGTTCATTTCAGGAGCCCACACAGGGGTGTCGCGGCTTCCCAAGAGTCCCTCACAAAGCTGTTTCATCATGTAAGTAACCCACAACAACCCTATTAGGTAGGCTGAACTGAGAGAGAAGGATTGGCGTAAAGTCACCTGATGAGTTTTCATGGCTGGGAGGGAGACTTGAACCTGGCTCTGCTCAGATTGGTCCAACTTCTGCTCCACAACAACACTGTGGCTGCCAAAAATTCTCAACATGCTATCTGTCTGTCTATCATTTCTCTCTCTCTCGCACACACACACACACACAAACACACACCACACACACACACATCTCTCTCCTCTCTCTCCCCCTCCTATCTTTATCTGTCTCTGTCTGTTCCTCTGTCTCTTTCTTGGGTGCTATCTCACTGTCTATCTATCTATCTATCTATCTATCATCTATCTATCTATCTATCTATCTATCTATCTATCTATCTATCTATCTATCTAACTAACTAACTAACTAACCATATCTCATTTATCTACCCTATCATTCACCTATACATTCATCCTCTGTCGTGTAAATTATCTGTCTATTTGTCTATCTCTGTCTGTCTGTCTGTCTATCATCTATCTATCTTATATTACAATCTATCTACCGCTATCTAACTGTACCTATGATCTCTGCATCTGTTATCTCTCTGTCTGTCTCTATTTCTCCATCATCTATGTTATTTGTCTGTCTTGTATTTGTTTCTATCTCTGTCTATCATCTATTATCTATGTCTCTGTCTATATCTATCATTTATCTATTGCTATATCGATCATGTATAATCTATCTCTGTCTATTTATCATTTATTATCTGGATCTACCTACCTATCATCCATCCATCCATGCATCCATCCATCTATCTAATCTATCATCTCTATGTATCATTCTCTCTGTCTTTATATCTATCTATCTATCTATCTATCTATCTATCTATCTATCTATCATCTATCATGTATTAAATCTATATGCTGCTCAGCTCATTCTGCAAAGTGACTCCGGGCAGTTTTGGTTCATTCCATCATTGTTTATTAATGGCCTTTTGTCTCCATTAATTTGTCCAGACATCCTCAACCTGCAGGACTAGGATTATAGCAGACCCCAACCGTCCCTGCAACTTGGCTCAATCTGCTCGGGACAAACTGCCTTATTTCGTTCCAACTCGTTGCACCCTTTTTGGGTGGCGCAGAGTTGGTTTTGGAGGGTGTTTTATTTTATTTTTTTATTATTTTTATTTTATTTTTATTTTATTTTTTTTGCATCAGAGAAATGCATTTGAGCAGAGAGCGTTCCCTGTCTAACTACACCCCAACTCGTGAAAATGTATGCCACGAATCCAGAAGGGTACCTAAGTATAACGAGAACATGCTAACTTTGTTACCGGCACCATCTGCTTAAGAGACCTTCTCTTTGCAAAGATCAGCTGAAGCATCTTGGAATAAAGAAAGCATGAGAAGGAAAGTGCCAGCGTTTGCAAAAGAGCAGGCTGATATGCCACAGGTCGACCTCTCACACCAGACCTGCCCTCTGCAACTGGAATCTCCAAGTCTAGAACAGAAAAGTGACCGTGGCAAGGAAAAGAGAAACAGCTTCGAGCCAAAAGTTGCGAGACGAACCAGGGAGAGGAGTTGATTTCAAGGAGATCATTAACCCTGCAACCCTGGCGGAACCCTTAAATATAAATTCTTCCCCAGGAAACACCCAGGAGGAAAGGTTGAGTCCTGTTTAACCAACTTCTCCAGCTGTGGGTCCAGATAGACCAGATGTGTCCCCATCTTTCACCTCTGGAAAAACCTAGAAAAAGCAGCTGCAAAGACCCTCCCAAAGAGATATGGATCCGTCTCCATTCCACCTCCAGACTGGACCCTCTGGGGGCAAAAATTGGCAAGCTTCCTGTAGGAAGTTCCTGAGCTATAACCTTGCAAGTACATGAAAAAAAAAATATATTTGGGGGCTCTTATTTTGGGGTCTCCACAAGGCTGGAGAGGAGGGGTAACGCGAGGCATCAGGAGGGCGCCAGGTTGAAGGCGGCAGCTCTGTGTCTTCACTGTCTGGCTGGTTGCTTCTCCAAACAACCTGCACACGCACACACACACACAGAGCTACACGCACTTCCCCGGTTCCCGAAAGCAGCCTTGCTGGGCTGCCACACAGCTCAAAAGACTCACGGGGGAAAAAAAACAACCTGTGGATCTTCCCAGGCACGGCCCGGTTTTGACTCTTTTCCTGGCATAAAAGATGTTTTTCCTGCTGGCAAATTCACTTTTTCAACCCACAAACCTCCGAGCCCTTTGCCAGTTTGCCAACTGAGTGGAGTAAACAACAGGTTGCCGGAGAAGTCAAAGCACCCATGTGGTTGCCTCTGACGCATTGGAGAAAGAGGCTTGCAAGGGATCTGGGATCACACACAGCTCCCGCCCCTCCTCCCAAAAAATCAGAGTTTGTCCCCCACCAGGAGAAAACCCAGGATCAGCTTTACATCAACTTCAGCATCCGGGCAAAATAGGCAAAGGATGCTTGTGGTGAAAGTTGACTTTCCTAAGGGTCCCTCCATCCATTGGGGGGGTGGGGTCTCCTTCTGCAGCCCACCACCCCGATACCCGCCCCGCCCACCCCGTTGCCCCCATCCCCGCATACCTCTTCCTGCTTCTCTGCCTTTCTTCTCTTCTCTGCTCACCCCGAGCTTCATCCAGAAAGGAGCCACGCCTTCCCAGCCAAGATCAAGGCAGCCTGGCTCCCGCCTCTGGAGAGAAGCCGTTGGGCAGGGACCCTGAAAGGCAGCTGGCGGAATCTCCCCATTGGCTGCCTGGTTGGGAAAAAAAAGGAAGGGTGGGGCAGGGCTGGAGCCGGTACCCCCTCGCCTTCCCTCCCTCCAGGGGATGCTGTTGCCAGGGGCAACCGGATGAGAGGCCGGGAGGATGGAGATGGCAAGTTGGTGCCGTCACCTGAGCAACTCTGCGGTTGACACAATGAACTTTAAGCCCCCAGGGACCCCTCCTCCGGCCTGAGGCATGGAGAGCCAGAGGGTCAGGGGGTCAGGTTGAGCGGGGTAGGCCTGTGAACTTTGGCCAGTCTTGGCTTCTGAACGCTGGTCCAAGATTTCGATACGTCCTGGGCTTTTTGGCACGGTAACCTGGCAATTTGGACATCTCTGTAACCTGGGCAACTGGAACCTCTTGGTTACCCAGCAGATGTCTTGGTAACCAAGGCAACCGCAGCATCTTTGGGTAATTGGGCACCGCAGCTTGATAACTTCCAGTTTGGCAAATGCCAAAGACAGACCTGGTTCCCCCCCGAGGGACCAAAGAGAAGGAAGAAGGAAGAAGAAGAAGAAGAAGAAGAAGAAGAAGAAGAAGAAGAAGAAGAAGAAGAGGAGGAGGAGGAGGAG
>NW_020769385.1:101325-113967 GCF_900518735.1 Pseudonaja textilis
AGAAAGAAAGAAAGAAAGAAAGAAAGAAAGAAAGAAAGAAAGAAAGACGGACGGGAGGGAGGGAGGGAGGGAGGGAGGGAGGGAAGGAAAGAAAGAAGGAAAGAAAGAGAGAAGGAAGGAAGGAAGGAAGGAAAGAAGGAAAGAAAGAAAGAAAAAGAAAGAAAGAAAGAGAGAAGGAAGTAAGGAAAGAAGGAAAGAAGGAAAGAAAGAAAGAAAGGAAGGAGGGAAGGAAGGAAGGAAGGAAGGAGAAGAAAAAGGAAGGAAATGAAGTGGAAGAGGAAAGAAGGAAGGCAGCGGAAAGAAAGGAGAAAGGAAAAAAGAAACAAAAGGAGGAAGGAAGGAAGGAAGGAAGGAAGGAAGGAAGGGAAAAAGGACACCCCTGGTTTAAATCATGCAAAGAAAGAGAAACCAGCTCTGGGGTGGGGAGGCCACAATCCCACTTCCTGGATCCCTTTCCTTCAGAACTGCCTCGGATTTCTACTGGCACAGTTCGGGCACGTGCCGAAAACTCTGACGCAACGCACACCCAGGCCCTTTCTCACCTCCTTCAGAGTCACACGGATTTGCCCGCTGCCATCTCGATCCAACGACTTGAAGGCCCCTAAAAGAAGAAAGGCGGGGGGTTGGGAAATTTGCCAGCTAGGCTGGAAGCGGGAGTCAAGAGCGGGCTTAGTCTCGAGTCCTTGCGTGGCCGCAAGAGGCCTGAACAGGACCACTCCCAGAAGGTCCATCTGGTCGTTCCCAGGGCAAAGAGAGGAGTTTTTGTCATAGAGGCCGAGAACAACAAAGTTGCGGGCATGCGCTATTCATGAGTGGCTCTGGCTGCTTGCGCCCAGCACACCCAGGGAGGAATCAGGCAGAGCAGCCGAAGAGAGGCCCATCCTCTCCCCCCCACCCTTCAGCGGTGTGGCATGCTAACACCCCCGGCTGGGGAAGTCTTGGGTGAGGCTGGCCAGCCGTGGGGCAGGATGCCGAGACCCCCGTTGGGGGAGAAGCTGCCCTGGTAGCATCTGAGCTAGGGTCCCCTTCGGCCCCACGGAGGAAGAGAAGAAGGGACGCACCCATGGGCACCGCTGCCCCCCGTCACTTACGGAACATGGCATCCAGGCGCACCAGGCAGCTGATGAAGTTGTCGAAATCCATGTTCCCGTTCTCGTCCGAGTACCTGCGCACAATCATGGCGTAGAGCTGTTGGTTGAGATGAAAGCCTGGAGAACAATGGGGGTGGGTGGAGAGAAGGAAGCATAAGAAGCTGGGATTTATTTAGAGATAAACCTGGACTCTGAACAGATTAACAGAGTTGGAAGGGACCTTGGAGGGCATCTAGTCCAACCCCCTGCCCAAGAGGGAGACCTCACACCATTTCCGACAGATGGCAGTCCAGCCTCTTCTTGAAAGCCTCCAGGGATGACTTATGACCACAATCTATTCTATTCTATATTCTATTCTATTATTACTCTACTCTATGCTGGATTCTATTCTATACTCTATATTCTATTCTATTCCATTCCATATTTTCCATTTTATTCTATATTCTATTCTATACGCTATACTCTCCAAACTTGGCAACTTTAAGACTTGTAGACTTCAACTCCCAGAACTCCTCAGCCAGCAGGTGCTGAATTCTGGGAGTTGAATTCCACAAGTCTTCCATGCTTGTTTTATTCTTATTCTACTCTTATTATATTCCATTCTATTATTGTTTTTCTATTCTATTCTATTCTATTCTATTCTATTCTATTCTATTCTATTCTATTCTATTCAATTCTATTCCATTCCATTCCATTCCATTGTTGTTTTATTCTTATTCTACTCTATTATATTCCATTCTATTATTGTTTTTCTATTCTATTCTATTCCATTCCATTCCATTCTTGTTTTATTCTTATTCTACTCTATTATATTCCATTCTATTATTGTTTTTCTATTCTATTCTATTCTATTCTATTCTATTCTATTCTATTCTATTCTATTCCATTCCATTCCATTCCATTCCATTCCATTCCATTCCATTCCATTCCATCCCATTCCATTCCATTCCATTCTATATTGTCCATATCCTGTCCTATCCTATCCATTTTAAGAACTGGGATGGGGCCTTGGTTTTCTGGCACCTTCAGGTGGAAGAACTGGCACCCGATTCTGATCGCGCTGCTCACCTGCGGCCTCAAAGGCTCCCGGTAGTTCACTGCTGCCAATGGTGCCGGATCGGTCCGCGTCGTATTGCTTGTAGATGCACTGAGGGCGAGAAGGGAAGGTGATGAGAGGCGCCGGTCAGCTCCTGGCCAGGAGGCGGGAAGGGTCCTTGGGCCAGCGAGACCCGAGGGCCAGAGCCCGACTGTCCCCTAAGGAAGGAAAACAAATTTGCTACCTGCCATTTCTTGATGTTGTTCCAGAGATACTTGAACTCCTCAAAGCCCAGCTTGCCGGTGGTGTCGCTCTGCAGGGAGCAGCCGTGTCAAGGAAAACAGACGGAGGGAGAAGCCCCGGGAGGATTTGCTGGACCAGGGAAACGTGTCCCAGATACAGGGATTCTGCCCCATATCCCAGCCACACTGGCTGGGAAGGATGAGAGTTGTAAACTGGGATCAGGCAGTCAGGCTAGAAAACCAGGAGATGGTGACTTCTAGTCCCACCTGAGGCATGAAAAGCCAACGGGTGACTTTGGGCCAATCACCAGGAGACCGGGAGTTCTAGTGTTACTTCAGGCATGAAAGCCAGCTAGGTGGCTTTGGGCCTATCCCACCCTCTCAGCCCAGTCCACCTCACAGGGTTGTTGTTATGGAGCAAACAGGAGGAGGGAGGAGTATTAGATATGTTCACCGCCTTATTTATAAAAATAATAAAGGTGGGGTCAAAAAAACACCTCACCCTGAATGGGTGCGCCAGACTGGAGAAGGTTGAGTCAGACCTCCAGAAAATCGAGGGGAAGAGGGGGTTTTTTTTGGGGGGATGGGCAGGAGGTAGGAGAAGGTGGGCCCAGAATTTGAGTATCGACCACCTTCCGAAGTCGACGGTGGTCTCCCATCAGCTTGGCCACATTCCACCCTCCTACCTTAGATTTCATTTATTTATTTTTTATTTATGTAAGAATTTATAGGGCCACAAAGCTCACTCTCAGTGATTCCAGGTGGTTTATGGAGATTAAACATCTTATATATATATATAAAAAAACACAATAAAAAGTAATAATCCCAATTGCATGTTTTTTTTTTTTTTTGCAGGAAAACCACCAGGGAAAAGAGGAAGAGAAGGAAGTAAAAAAGGGGAGGAGAGAGACAGGGGTCTCCCCAACCCACTGGTCCAGCCCCTCTAAGAAGCCCCCTCCCCCAGCACCGGGCCAACCGCAAAAGGTTACGTCCATCACGGCCACCATGGAACGACAGGTGTCAATCCCAAACCCATCAGTCTTCAAATCCGGATCTGAAAAAGAGAGAAAACTGGATGGGACTTGTGAGCTTTCTCTCTTAACAGTACCCCCACCTGGGGGAAGAAGAATCGGCTGGAATTAGGGGAGCAACCATGATCTGCCTTCTTGGGGGGGCTTGAGTATTTTATTTTCCCTGGTCCTTGCAGCTGTAAATGGGGTGGGGGCTGCAGTAGAAGAGGGTATTTGTAGCTCAGGGTTGAACTGCGGGGTCCTTGGTGGTCTCTGAGCTTGGAAGTTTTCGTGCAGACGTTTCATCACCCAGCTAGGTAACATCATCAGTGCTAGAAGGGAGAGGGGTTTTGCAGGGAAGGGGAGGAGGATTGTGGGGTCCTTGGCACTCTCTGAGCTTGGTAGTTTCTTTGCAGAAACTATTTCATGACCCAACTAGGTAACATTATCAATGCTAGTAGGGAGAGGAGGAGGAGGACAGCTGTGGGGTCCTTGGTGCTCTCTGAGCTTGATGGTTTTCTTGCAACGCTGATGATGTTACCTAGTTTGGTAACGAAACTGCTTTCATTCTCAGAACCGAAACTCCTGATGTAAAACTTGGGAGGGAGGTGGCAAACCACCACCCCCGCTAGCTCTGAGTCTCTGGGGATCCCCTGAAAAGGCGTTTTCTACTTACGTCTCGTCACTACTTTGTTCATGATGTTCATCAGCTCCGTGGCGCTGACTTCCATGTCCTACAAAACGAGAAGGCTGGCTTAGAAGGAGCAGGATCTTATGAAAAGGAGGGGTCAGAATAGGGGATCGTGACCACCATCTTGCCTTTTTTGACCTTTTCCACAGCATGCCCCGATCAGGAGGGCAAGGGGCTTTTTTTTTTTTAAAAAAAAAGCCAAGGATCTGAGTTATGGGTTGAGCGACCTAACAAAAGGACTTCGGTCTGAGATCTACTATGTGTCAAGCCCGAAATTGACATGTGTAGCCATTTTATTTAGCCTTATTATATATTCCTTTTCTTTCTTTCTCTTTGCTGGTTATGGGGTGGAGGGGTTTCGGGCCACATTCCTAAGGTGGGAGGAGTAGAGATAGAGAGAGTTGTTTAGGCTAGGTTCTTCTTCCCGTGGGAAAGTTGTTTAGGCTAGGTTCTTCTTCCCGTGGGAACGAAAGCTGACCCTGCTGAGATCTGGAGGTGGAGATTGATGACGCCAGACTAACTTTGATTTACTTCTATTGGGGAATGTGACTTTTGGGGGCTGTTTCTAACTTCCAATATTACATGATGTAAATTCTGGGTTGTGTCAGATCCAGAATTACAACAGACTTTGCCAATTTGATGCTTTACCTAAATAAAAAAAAAAATCATTACGGAAGACAGACTTTGCTCTTTTTTTATAAAATGGATTTCATAACTTGGAAACCTGACACTATGATTTCAAAGCGGGTAGATCCAAGAAGGGGAAAAAAAAAAACCTTAAATTTTAATAAATCCCACTTTCTTTACTTTTTTAGGAAATTTCCAAGAATAGCTTTTTAGGCAAGCTTTTGAATTGTGACTTTTGCTGTACTTTCCAAATAGTCCTTCACTTACGAGCCACAATGGAGCCCCCAATTTCCATCGCTAAGCCCCCCCCCCTATTCCCTTATACTCACATCCCCGGCCAGTTGGGCGAAGAGTCTTCGGAACTGCCGGACTTCCTCGCTCTCGTTGGATTCGATGTTGGAAAAATGGCTACGAGGGGGCTGGGGAAGAAGAAAGGATGAGAGAGACCCCCGTTAAACTAGGAGGGCAGGAAACCCCCGATAAGCTGCAATGGGTCAGTCGGGGCAGGCTCTGAGCTCGGCTGTTTTCCTGTCGACCTCTCATTGCCAATGACATCCGTGCCTGGGGGAGCGAAGGTGCTTTAAATATAGTAGCTTGCCCTGTCAGTCTTGGCTGGGAAGGGAGCCTTCTTCCTTGACACCTTGCTGAATAAAAATATATTTTTCTTCTCTGATTGTTCAACTGGATGTTACTTGCTGGGGTGATAAGAGGCAGTAGAGTCTGCAGCTGCATAGAAGGGACTTCCCTCTTTTATTGGGTTCACCGGGAGGGGTTGGGGAAGGGGAAGGGAAGGAGGAGGAAAGGAAAGGAAAGGAAAGGAAAGGAAAGGAAAGGAAAGGAAAGGAAAGGGAAGGGAAGGGAAGGGAAGGGAAGGGAAGGGAAGGGAAGGGAAGGGAAGGGAAGGGAAGGGAAGAGAGAGACTTCCTGTAACAAGTTGGAAATTTTGCTTCCTGGTTTCTGTTTGCAAAAAAGCAAACAAATATCATCAATGAAGGAAGGAAGGAAGGAAGGAAGGAAGGAAGGAAGGAAGGAAGGAAGGAAAGAAGGAAGGAAGGAAGGAAGGAGCCAAGTCAAATAAAAACAGATCCCTTCAACCAGACAAGGAGAGCTGAAGGGGCTTACCGGAGGCTCTGGGTTATACTGGGCTGCTGCGTCACTGGTAGGCAGGAAGGCATGAAAAATAAAAACAGAATTTCAGAGAACTCTCCCTTCACGGAAGCTTTACACTCCTGGCACACATTCGTACACAAACAGGCTATGCAGTACGGCCACAACCTCCCTTCCCTCACACAAAGCTGTTCAGGATATTATTTATTTATATTATTCTTCCCAGAGAGTCCAAATCCGGGACGAGACGCTTCGCCCTGTGGTAACAGGTGTGTCTGCGTGATGGGAAAACACACGATTATACAAGCACACGCACACCAACGTTACTTTTAAAAACCTGAACAGAGCTCTAGTGTAAATGAAATGACCAGTAACCAAAGGAATAAGTCAGCACCTCCACACAAGATGCTCTCTGCTCAATTTGAGGAGGGATGCGGACGGACGATCTGCCTAAAAGGCGGTAGGAAAATTCTTGGAGTTGACTCGGCGGGAGGGGGGGGGAGGAAAAGGAAGGCGTGAGAACACACCAGCCCGGTCTGTTTCTCCCTCTTGGTTGCCCGTCTGCTGGCAGGCGGATGATCTGCTGGAGTTAAAACCACAGACGGGCTCCCCAGACATGGCCTAAGCTGGTAACTTAACCACGGTTAATGAAAAGGCTGGGCAAGACCAGGTGCCAGGAGGCAGGATGTAATATGAAATCCCAGCCCTGTTCCTGGAAAAGTTTGGCCCAGTGGGGAAGGCCTCAGGCTAGGTGCTGGGAGTTCTAGTCCCACCTGCATGAAAGCCTGAATGGATGACTTTGGCCCTATCACCGGGAGACTGTGAGTTCTAGTTCCACCTCAACCATGAACGCTGATTGGGTGGCTTTGGGCCAATCACCAGGCGACAGTGAATCCTAGTTCTGCATCGGGCATGAAAGCCAGCTGGGAGACTTTGGGCCAATTCCTCTCTCTCAGCCCACCCCATGGGAAGAACAGCAGGAGGAAGGAGTGTCATGTATATTCACCACCCCGAGTTACTTTATAAATAATAAAGGCGGGTTTAAAATCAAATACATAAATAAATATTGCATGGAAAACCCTGGGTGGGTGCAACTGCCGGGCGCTCGGAAAGAGTTTTTGCTCCCCAAACCCTACCTTCCAACCAGCCATGCTGCTCTTTTCAATAACTGAGGGTGAAAAATGTACTTAGAAAATTGAAAGGGAAAGGAAGAAGAAAAGCCAGTTTCTCTAATTCGGCGCTTCTCGGTCTCCGCCACTTTAAGTTGGGTGGACTTCACCAGCTAAGGAATTCTGGGAGTTGAAGTCCATCCATCTTAAAAAGGACAGAGGAAATACTGCTCTACGGTAACCGATCCGGCAATCAGAGATAATCCCAGACCACTTCCTGTTGTAGCAGTTTTTGCAGGAAATTATCACGTGGGAACAGGCGTTCACCGCCACCTTTTGTGCAACTGCCATCCGGAAATGCTGACCTGAATTTCAACTCAGCCTTCTTGCTTGTTGGATGGCGGCTGCCTCGTTTTTGTTGCAAGGCTAAAAAACCAGTTTGGCCGTAAACAAAAACCCAGCAGAAGTTTCTCGTAACTGGGATCACCCTGGGTGTCGTCCCATGGCAATAGACCCAGATACACACACACACACACAAAAAATATGGAAGCACCTTTGTATAATTTACTCAGCTTCGTTCCCAGCCCTGTTTCCTGAGAAGCACTGAAGTCAAAAGTGGAGAGGGTGAAATAAGCGGGGGGTGTTAGATTTAGGGCAAGGGGGATGCAAGGCGATTTAAGGTGGGTGTGCAAGGGGTCTGCAAGGTGACGGAGGGAGGGAAGGGCAGGGAGTTTGCAAAGTGACCTATGTGGTGGGCAAGGGGTCTGCAAACCCAAACTCCAACCCATCATCCTGGTTCTTCACCCCCATCTTAAGCCATGGCTCATTCCAAAAGCAGAGATCTGTTGACTCGTAAGTTACTTTCCTTTGTCAGGGGAAAAACCCGATTGTGAGCATACCTGCACTCAGCCCCTCCCCAAAGTTTACTGGGCTAGAAGAGGGGGTCCCCATTATTTTCCCCTTACACCTTTCCACAAAAGATTTAAGGTGTGGGGTCAAATACAGGTAAGCCTCCACTTCTGGTATAGAAATCAGGTTGCGTGTGAATCCGGCTGGGATGCAACCTTCCCGATTTCAGCTTTCTCCGCATGTTGAGATACACAGAGCTGGGCGCATAAAGGGAAGAATGAAAGATGCTCATATTGGCACAAAGAACCCGAAATGCAACATCTCATAATGCAAGTTGCTAGACCATAAGGTTTTGTGTTTATTTTTGAGCTAAGCCTCCATGTTTGCAACACCTTTATGTAGCATATCACTGAAAGGAAAGTGGCAACTATGATTCAGGAAACTTCCCTTCTTGGAGGTGTGGAAAGTACTTCAGACTCACCAAACGCAACCAGGGAAAGAACCAAATCCTTATCGTTCTAATATAAAATACAAGTGCAATAATATAACACTAAATATTTCCCCTTTTATTGTACATCTCCCAGAGTCTCTCTGTGAGTGAGAAGGGTAATCTCCAAAAGCCAAAATAAATAATAAATAAAATAAAGTAAAATAATTTAGAAAGAGAGCATACTCACCTGATGGCACTGATGACTCCGCCCAGAATTTTCATGGCTGCTCCTCCTTGGCCGCCCCCACCCCCTCCCCCACCTAAAAATCCTCCGATTACGTTTCCAATATTGATATTTCCGCCACCTCCGCCGCCACCTCCACCGCCTCCGAGGAAGTTTTTGACAAGGAACATTTTCAGGAAGGGCTAAGAAATAGGATTTAATGCAGGGGACCTGTTGAGAGAGAGAGAGGGAGGGAGAGAGAAAGAGAGAAAGAGAAGAGAGAGAGAGAGAAAGAGGAGAGAGAGAAAGAAAAAGAGAGGGAGGGAGGAAGAGAAAGAGAGAGGCATAGCAAAAGAGATAGGAGGGAGAGAGGGAAGGGAGAGAGAGAGACAGATACAGAAAGAGAAAGAGAAAGAGAGAAAGAGAGAGGAGAGAAAGAGAGGAGGGAGAGAGAGAAAGAGAGACAGACACAGAAAGAGAGAGAGAAAAAGAGAAAGAGAGAGGAGAGAAAGAGAGGAGGGAGAGAGAGAAAGAGAGACAGATACAGAAAGAGAGAGAGAAAAAGAGAAAGAGAGAGGAGAGAAAGAGAGGAGGGAGAGAGAGAAAGAGAGAAAGAGAAGATATGGTAAATGATCATAGTTTTAATATGGTGCAGTACACCTGGAGTTTCTGCCTAAATACTTTGTATTTTAATTCTGTACAGTTACTTATTTGCAAGCGGAAGGAAAGAAAAACAGAGAGAAAACAAAACTGCAAAGCAAAACTGGCAACCATTTTTTAAAAAGAAATAGAAAATGTGGTGTTTTTAGAGCAGACCGTCGCCTCCTTTGGAAACAGAGGGCAACAAGAGAGTTACGACGGCGTGGAAAGACCGTCAGCTCATGAATTTTACAGAGAAATTAATAATATTTATCCAAGAAAGAAAAGCTCCAGAAAGAAAGGAGCAGGAGAGTCAATGGCTGTGCAGAGGCCCCTGTTAAAAAGAGGAAAGCTTTTAAAATATGTCAGATCTTTAACGTTTTGATGATTCATGGCGAAAGATTCTTCTTCTTTCTGATGAAAAAAATGACTGGATGCCTCTTGGAGGGAGCGGCCACAACTCCCGAAAGGCTCTTTAATCCAAAGAGTTAAACAGGGGAAAATAATAATTCCTCCAAGTTGTCAAAATGTCTCCAAGTTGCCAGAACTGAGAACCTGCTTCAATGTGTAAAAGCTACACAGAAATTACTCACTTGCCACAATGAATCCGCCTCCTACCCTTCATGCATCGGATTCAAAATCTCACTTTTAATTCTTGGATACAGTAGCTAACAATTAAACCTCCCCCATTTAGGAGAAAAAAAAAAGACTGACTTCCCATGTCAATCACTGGTGGTCCTGGACTTACAACCGGTGGCATAGCGACCGTTCAAAGTTACGACTAAGCACCCCCCTCCTCCCCCAGATTTGAAGTTCTCACAGCTGCCTATCCCACCCGACGGACCTGTGACCAGCATTTCGGGCGCTCGGAAACTGGCCCACGTTTTATATTAGAATAGAATAGGGTAGCAGAGTTGGAAGGGACCTTGGAGGTCTTCTAGTCCAACCCTCTGCTTAGGCAGGAAACCCTAGACCATTTTACATCCTGCGGTCATATGATTTACGATGTTTTGAACGAGGACCCGCCTTTACTTCCCGTTTGCAGGAAAAACACCCCCTCCCGTGAACAAGCCGTTTGCTTAATGACCGTGAGGTTCACTTTACGACCGCTGCAAAATAAGGTGGCAAAATTGCCCGGGGTCATTTGACAAATCGCTTAACAGCCAGCTCTATTCATTCGTTCGTTCGTTCGTTCATTCATTCCTTGGACAATTCATTTCATCTAGAGTCAACTTACAACCGTAGCTGCAGGCTTAATAACGGTCGTAAGTCAAGGACTACCCATATGGGGCAGAGAACCAACTGGTCACCATCAAGTGGACTGAAATCAAAGCAGAATTTATTTATTTATTTTTTTAAATAAAGCCATCAACAACAATCTACTAGCAGAGAGAAAAATTTTGTCCAAATCTACCACCTCCAAATGATGTAGTATGGATTCCTGGACTGAGTGAGGGGTCAGACTATAGGCCTCTTGGGTCCCTTCCAGCTCAGCCCTTCAGATATATTCCCCAGGCAGTTCCCTCCCCTTGAGAAGGCTGGACTCCACGCACCAGGCTCTCTGCCAAGAAATGAGGGCTCCCCCTCCCCCAAGACTCAGTTTTCCCCCCCCCCGCCCTTCCCCCCCACCTGGATTCCCCCCCCCCCCCATTAGATGGGTGTGGCAGGGAAAAATCACTATATAAAAGAACCATACCCTCTTCAGGTACTACACAAATAAAGCTGTCATATAGCTGGATTTGCAAGCCAGGGTTTACTTATAGTTTACTCAATCCACACAGCGCCCTCGGTTTGCATCCAAGCGTGGAGTACCTGCACCATCTGGTTTGCATAATATATACAGAAAAAAAGAGGTTTAACTTGAGAGTTGTTTAATGGGCAATACAAACTCAGTAACTGGGATCACCGGAGAAGCGACATCCAATAAACCAGTGTTTGTCAACCTTGCTGGCTTTAAGATGTAATAAAAATAAATAAAATAAAAATAAAATTCTGGGAGTTGAAGTCCACCCGTCTTAAAGTTTCCAATGTTGAGAAACACGGAAATAAAGAGAATTTCGCACTAGGTCACCAACCTGTTAAGACACGAAAAAGATTGTGGAGTACGACACCATTTCAAACCAAGCCTTCGTTACGCACCAAAGAATGTAGCGTGTGGCGACTTTTCTGGGTTGTGGACTTCAACTCCCAGAATTCCCCAGGGAGACTTGCAATTCCCAGAAGTCCCCTTGATGGCCCCGGGGAATTCTGGGAGTTGAAGTCCCCCACTTTGAAACTTGGCAAGGTAGATGCAAACTGGGAAGGAAGCCCAAGCAAGCAATCCTCTCGCAGAACGGCAAGGCACCAACTCCACCAGGGGGGCAACCGTTTGCGCTCATGGGTCTTGGAGTCCCTGCAGGGACCCCAATTGGGGGTCACCCACTCTGGCCTCTATGGGGGCCGGCTGCCATTCTCCATGGCCATCTTCCCTCCATTTCACTGGTCCTGGTGTAGATCTAAGCTAGGACTATAGTGGCTCCTTGGAAGATGTTGAACTACAACACCCATCACTCCTGCCTGCTGGCTGTGGCTGATGGGAGTGGGGAAGTCCAAACAAATGAAGGATTGTTA
Organism: Pseudonaja textilis; assembly: GCF_900518735.1. The sequence goes on from NW_020769385.1 coordinate 112,990, forward strand.
GGGGGGAGCCCAGTGAAGATCTAAGCAAGGACCGTGGTGGATCCTTGGAAGAGGTTGGACTACGACACCCATCACGCCTGGCTGTGGCTGATGGGAGCGGGGAGTCCAAAAAAGTGAAGGAGTCCAAGTTAAGGGGAAAGAGAAGAAGGAGACGCTTGAAACGGGGGTTCCCAGCCTGGTCCTCTCCAGTTCCCCCTGGCTGGGCCTGATGGGACCCGAAGTCCAACAGCTGCGTGCGAGGCACCCGGCTCCCTCTGCGCCCCCCAATAAGGCGAGGAGAGCGGAAGGGGCCCCAGGAGATCCAAAGAGCCAGAGGACCCTAACCAGGAGGGATCTAGGGGCGATCCCCTCCGCGTAGGGCGCAGGAGAAGCGATCCACGATTGATCCCGGGGAGCGGAGCGGGGGACGCAGAAGGCCAGGCCGGAGTCGGCCAGAGCAGGAAGCCGATCTCCTCCCGCGGTCCGGCGAGCGGATCTCCCAGGAATCCAGCGGGATCCAGCGCAGAGGGGGGGAAAGACCCCGCGAGCCCCCAACTCCCGAGAAGCCTCCCCCCCACCCCCCCGCCGGCTTACCTTGGCCGCCAAAGGCTCCTCGGGGCAAGTTGTCCGGCGGGCAGTGGATCTCCGGCGGGATCTACCACGCCCGGACGACTCACTGCAGCGGATCAGCCGGGGGAGCCCGCGGGGTCCTAGCGCCTCCCGGCCTGCGAGCCAGACTGCTTTTTGCAAGCGGGCGCCCTCCGGAGGCTCTCCGCGGCTTCCTCCCCGGCTGTCCCGGGCATCATTGTTGGTGGCGGGGAGCTGTGGCCGACCCAGACTCGGCCCGAAACGGATTGCAAAGGGGCGCGGTGGAACCAGAGTTGGACCAGCCCTGGGCCTAATGCATTTCCTTCATGACTGAATTAATTAGACCTAATGAATAGGGGGCACGTGGACTCCAATTCCCAGAATCCCTCGGCCTGATGGAACCCCCTCTCC
>NW_020769385.1:134845-156146 GCF_900518735.1 Pseudonaja textilis
ATATATATATATATAATTTGTAAATGGTTATAAAATAATTATTTTATTACTTTCTGCGTTTCTAATCCTGGAGTTTTGGCCGGACAAGGACTCCTGACCCACCTCCTGATGGACAGGAGGACGGAGAAGGGCAGAATTCCTCTGCCAGCCTGGTTTTACAAACACAGACTTTTTTTTTTCCTGCAGTTGGGTGAACATCTGGCATTTGTTCCCGGCAGCCTCCGGAGCTGCCCAAGGCAGGTTCTTCGTGTTGAGGGTAGGGCTGGGTCAGGTCCGAGTGCGAATCCAGGGCAGAAAGAGAGCCCCCATCCCCCGCTGAGTTGCAAACTCAAGGCTCTCTGCAACAGACTTGGATGCTGATCAGGAACAAACCGTGGTCTCTGTCCATAGTTGCCTGCATGATGGTAGGAAGGAAGGAGGGAGGGAGGTTTATGCCTGGGGGGCGGTGTGGGAGATGGATAGAATGCCTCTTGTCCATTCTGGGTGGTGGGGGCGTCGTTTTGCAAGGGAGAAATTGGCCCTGGGCCTTTCTGCATTCGCAGATGCCAGCAAGAAAGACGCTAACAACCCCTGGATTATGCAGTTGTGAGGGTGTGGTTTGGGCCAGGGTTTGGCAGCGTTCAGATCCAGAAACATTCTTGAACGGGGACCAAAAGCAGGTTTAGTGCCAGAGCTGCCAAGGTTAAACCCCCCCCCCCCCCCCCACCCTATTAAAAATTCCCACGTGGATAGTTGGCACTCAGTATTCACTGGCTGGATTGTGACTCCTTTGGGGCGGTTGTGTTGGCCCTCAACATGGCATGGGTGCCACGCAGAAGACCTCGAGACCTGATCAAGTAACTAACGTGACACAGCAGAAAACTTCTGTTTCATCCTTGCTTTTGGGGGGGCAATGCAAGGGTCCCCAGACTTGGCCACTTTAAGACGTGTGGACTTCAACTCCCAGAATTCCCCAGCCAGCCATGTCTGTTTCTTTTTCTCTTATCCCCCAAGGAGGAGAGGTTGCAGAGGAAGGGAACACAAGAGAGTAAGCTATGCTGGCTGGAGAATTCTGGGAGTTGAAGTCCACCAGTCTTAAAAGTTGACCAAGTTTGGAGACCTCTGGGATAACGCGTGACGGAAAAGTGTCAGTTTTTTTTTTCTTTTCATCTCTCATCCAAAGCATCTTCTAAGTCTCCAGCTTCGGTCCCTTCCTGCCTCCCAAGAGATTTGGGGGCCCAAAGAAACACAGATTGCCTGGTCTTGTCCACCCACCCAAAACCGCCTTCCAATTTCTTCCCCTTCCCGATTTCTGAATTTCTCTGCACTGCGGTGACCCTGTTGGGAAGCATCCAATCACGTTTTTCTTTCCCTTGGAGATCCAATCTGAAGAATGGGGTGGGCTGGTGAAGGAGGGGGAAGATGACTAATTAATTTATTTTGAAATTGTGAATATGTCTTTGGAGAGAGAAAGCCATGAGTGTTTAATGCAGTACTATTTTTAAAATAAACCACTATCCCACTAATCCATGTACGCGTCTCTTATCTCGTTCAGCTTTTGCTGAGAGGTCTTAGCTGGGAATTCATGAAATCAGGAGTGGGGGAACTAGGGCCCCTTTAAGACCTGTGGACTTCAACTCCCAGAATTCCTGCCAGCTGCTAATGAACTCTAAAAGATGCCTGGACTCCATTTCCCAGAATTCTGAGAATCGCTGGGAGATTCTGGGAGTTGAAGTCCACTCGTCTTAAAGTTGCCATGGTTGACAAACTCCATCCTTGCGTCTTCAGGATCTCTCAGGTACTCGGAGGTTTCTGGTAGGCGGCGGTCTTGTTTTGAGGATCAAGCTTGGATCACATCATCTACCTGCTGCAACCAACCACCTTTCTCCCTTTTTTATTAGAAAATAGCAGGCGCGAAAGGTACAAAACAGGTAGCCCATGTACAAAAGTACCCATAATCCAAATCTGGAAGTGATTCAAGATTCGGTACCCCCACCCACCCAAAATAGATCTCTTGAGAAATCTGCTCAGTGCCGCAGAGAAGATCTTGCTGGAGCTTCATACAAGCTGCTTTCTCCAAAGGTCAGTAGATGCCACCTGAGCAGTCGGGGCCACAGGTGAATGTCCTGCCTCTTTGCCCGGATGGATGATCTTACTTTGCTGAACAGTCCACCACATCGTTGCACTGGGACCAAGGTGGTTCACCAGGCCTAAATCCAAGCTATCTTCCGGTAGCTGGAGGGGATCTTCTGGATCTGAGCAAATGTGGGCACAAGGAACCCAACTTCTTGGAAGTCCAGAAGAAGCCGGTCCGACTCCTAGCAGCCCAGTTTCCCCTACAGGACTCTCGACCTTGGTCGATTGCGGTGTCCCCGTTCTCCCACATCCTCTACGTGGGGGGTGGACCCTCGTATTTTAGCATGAGGTGGAAGGATTTGGCAAAGCCGTTGGTCTGGAGGCAGCGGGGCTGGGAGAGGGGAAGGAAAGAGGACTGGCACAGCAACCACACCAGCACCGCAAACGTCGTAGTCATGAGCAGCCAGAGGACAGAGGCTCTGCACAGCTTCTGAGACTGGGTAGAAATCTCTCTGGGCAGCTGCAGGTCACATCTGAAGGGAGAAGAAGAGGGAGACGGGTTCAAGCTTAGATTTCAGATTGTCGCAGTATACTCATGAACTGGAATAGAGCTTACTTAACAAGGTCAGCCAATGAGAGCTGAACTGTCATGCCTCTGTCGGAATCTGATTCGGAGGGGGAGGCCGAGCAGCTGACAGGGAGCGGGAGTGTGGCTCCTCCGTCGGCTGTGGAAGAAACTGGGGAAGGGCAAAGTCTGGCTGGGCAAAACGGGAAAGGTAGAGCAGGGGAGAGGGAATTTGGGGGAAGAACCAGGCCCGCCCCCTCTTCATCCTTGGGCATGCAGGGAGAAAACGGGCTTACGGGGGAGGAAAGGGACCTGATTCCCTTCAGTAGCTGCAGCTGGGAACACAGTGCATAAAAAGGGAAGCACACACAGAAAAGTTGTTGGAAGCAAATTGTGAGTTATCTTTTATGGTCGAGGCTTATCTGGGTTCCTGGTGTCTTCCCAACTGTGTGTGTTTGTCGGCCTTTCAAGTCTGCAATTCCTTCTCCTGCCCTGTCCAGTTAATTACTGCAGTGTGGTTTGTTTGGATTTTTAGTTACAGTCTGTTTGTACTTTGTTTTCAAACTGAATTTCCTCCACTTAAAGGCAGTTCCTGGGAGAGTTTTTTCTCCCACCGAAGGTAACTGGACATTGGGGGCAAAGTTGGAGGTATTAAAGGGACTTTTCTTACTTATGTGACTGTGTTGCCTTTGTGCCACGCCCCTTTGGGTCATCACATGAATTGAGGGCTGAAACTTAGACAATCTGGGTATGGTTTATCTCTGTTCTGTGCTCAGCTCTAAAGTGAAAGAGAAACTAACTTGCTTGTCTGCTGAACTAAAGTGAAACTGATGTCTGTTTCTGAGCTGAAGCTGAGTTGCTGTTCTGCTCTGAACCGGTAACATGTCTGCTTCTGTTTGAGTTTGCTTCATGTTGGAGAAATCTACAACTGGTATTGTAAAATTTACTTTATGTGTTTATAAAGAAGCGAAATGTAGCCTCAGCCATCTTTGTTTACTTTTCTGGTGCTGAATTTACATTGCGATACTCTGAACACAGATGGGTATCCTTGACTTACAACCATTCATTTAGTGGCCATTCAAAGCAGCAATGACACTGACAAAAGTGACTTATGGCCGTTTTTCACACTTATGACCGTTGCAGCATCCCCACGATCACATGGTCAAAATTCAGGGGCTTGGCAGCTGACTCATATTTATGACAGTCGCAGTGGCCCAGGGTTCAAGCGACTCTCTTTTATGGCCAGCAAAGTCAATGGGGAAGCCGGATTCACTTTACAAGCGGTGTAGGGTTTACTGCCTAGGCAGGGGGTTGGACTAGAAGACCTCCAAGGTCCCTTCCAACTCTGTTATTCTATTCTATTCTACAACTGTGCAACTAGCTTGGCAACGACAATGATTCAGTTAATGACAGTGGCCAGAAAGGTGGTAAAACGGGACAAAAGTCACTGAACAACTGAGTCTTGCTTAGCAGCAGAAATCTTGGGCTCAGTTGTGGTCGAAAGCCAAGGATTACCAATAATCCAATCTTAACAGAATCCTGCTATTGATACACTTCCGCAACCAGAATGCAGGGACAGACATCCCCAGTTGCATTCACACAACGCCTGGTTGTTAAACTAATCCCTTTTTTTTTTCAATTTGTGCAGCGCAGCGGCTGAAAAAAGGCCGAGTCCATAGACAATTATTCTCAAAAACTTCTTTAAAAAGCCACTTACTCTTTCTCAATAGTAACCATAATTTCTGCTGACTGGGAATTTAGCGTCTTGGAGATCTAGGAAAAGAGTCACAAGAGGAAAACAAAATCAAACTTTTTAAAAAAATAAACAGGTTTTAAAAGCAGCATTTGCTTTTAATTTTTTCTTTTCAAAATACACTGGATTTTTTTGTGTTGTTGATTTTTTTTTGCAGCCCAGCAAATGCAGAGCAAAGGTCTAAGGTAGGAGAGAACTTTAGGGGTTAAGGCACCAGGGCTAGAAAGTGGGAGATGGTGAGTTCAAGTCCCACCCAAGGCCTGAAAACCGGAGGGGTGACTGTGTGCCAATCACCAGGTGACAGGGAGTTCTAGTTCCTCCTCAGGCCAGAAAACTGGCTGGGTGACTTTGGGCCATTCACTGGGAGACAGGAGTTCTAGTCCTGCCTTAGGGACGTAAGCCAGCTGGATGACCTTGGGCTAGCCCCTTTCTCTCTCAGCCCAACCCACCTCACAGGGTTGTGCAGAAAAGAAAAGAGAAGGAAGGAAGGAAGGTGGGCTGGATATGTTCACCATCTTGAATTATTTGTAAAAATAATGAAGACGGGATACAAACAAATAAAAAAGAGATGGTGTAATCGGTTGGGCTGCTGAATTTTGAGGTGTTCGTCTCCTTATGCGGTGGTCCCCAAATTGGGCTACTTTAAGACTTGTGGACTTCAGCTCCCAGAATTCCCCAGCCAGCCAGCCGTGTCTGTTTCTTGTTCTCCTATCCCCCAATGAGGAGAGATTGCAGAGGAAGGGATTGCAAGAGAGTAAGCTCTGCTGGTGCTGGAGAATTCTGGGAGTTGAAGTCCACCAGTCTTAAAGTTAGCCATTGTTGGGGACCCCTCCCTTAGTGGGAGCTGACTATCAAGGGTGGAGAAGGCACTTTCGACATGCTCAGGAGATCCTTGCCAATTGCTTCTGTGATCTCCCTGCCAGATCTTGCCCATGTTCACTTTTTTTCATTTCTGAATTGTCGCTGATGTGGATCCCACCACTTTTGGCTATCAACGTGGCCTTACCCGTTGCTCCTTCCCCGACCACAACTGGCCGGTGAGGAGGTTCTGTTTGCCTTTTTTCCTGGACCATCGGTGGATTTTCTGCCCTCTTGTCTGAATTTGCAGAGGGAGCTGCAACTCCTTGGCCGGTGGGAGCTTATCCATGTGGGTTACGGAGTCCTGGAAAATGGAGGAAGAGAGGCAGCGTAGCACAAGCGAAGCGTTTCGAAAACCAGAGATTCCACTCAGCCCTCACCTTTCCGTCTCACCTGGCCGAACGAGGAAAGGAGGAAAAAAGGACCCACCATAAAACCCCGTGAAAAGTCAGCTGGAAGCATCTCAGACTGCAAACCACCCCGACTGTTTCAGATGTATAACAGGGGGTGTCAGCTTTGGACACCATATTGATACCAGATGCTTCCACGCTGCCACATTCTTGAGCCTGGGAAAATGGGAGGGGGGAAACTTCTTGGAGCGTATGTGGTTAGACATAATAGCATTCTTTTTCTAAGTCAAGGTCATGTTATTTCTGCACCTGGGTGAAGGGATGTTTCAAGTTGGGACGGATGGCGATTGGAGCATGGGATGCCATGAGGGGGTGCAGTGGGGGGATGTATAGTTTTTACTTATTGCAAGGAAGCCCAGAACTTTCCGATTCAGGATTCCCCAGATGTGCCAGTTTATTACCCAAAATAAAGCAGAACTTTTGAGAAGATGGTCTGTCTCAAGTTATTGTTGGAGTGGAAGTTTTCTGGAATGCTGATCGGGGGGGCGTGTATGATGGAATACCAGGTGTTTTGTCTTTGCTGCTCCTGTCCTTCCTGGTTGTCCATTCGATTCCCCCAGCTTCTCCCCAGAAAATGAGACCCTTGTCAGGAAAAAAAAAATGTCCTCCCCCGCAACTTTCCGATAATTCCCAGCGCCTGCCAGGATCTCTCGAAGCTTCAGAGCTGAGGTTTTGCAAGTGGGTGCAAAACTTCTTGGCTTTCATTCAATGGACCTCAAACCAGCCCTGACGAGGATTTCATCCGTTAGCTGACATTTGCATTATTAGATAGATTTAGTTGCTGTAGCAAGCTAACTTTAGCCCATAAATAATGTACTGTATTTATTTATCCCTTTTTGTAGTTTTTTTTTAAAGTTCATATATACATAGGTGGTGCTCGACTTATGGCCACAACTGAGCCCTGAATTTCGCTAAGTGACTCAACCTTGGAAGTTCTGTCTCACCAGATGAATGGTGTGTCAACTCATAAAACACTTTTTATGGTCCTTTTAGGGTTGCCAGCAGAAAGGGGGTGGGAAGGGGTTTAAAAGAGCAGTGCGGCAGCTTGAAAACCGAAAGTGCATTCCATAAATGTTTTCAAAGATAGTTTTTAGGTGACTGAAGTTTCTGCCACGCAAAATACTAACTGGAGAGCCTGATTGATGACTCTGGGCTATGGAGGTGTCCCATTGGAGAATATGAATTATGATACACCCAGGGGGTGTGGGGGGGAAACCGGGGTCAAGGGTGACAATGAATGCTGTGTCTCAGAGTCGGCTACACCCAGGCAGCGCCAGACATGTGAACTGCCAATAAATCCTTTTGAAGTTTTGGAAGTTTGGCCGGAGACTCGTGATTTAATTGGAGTAACTGCCGGAATCCTGACATAGCATACCTCTTTGATCTCCGGAGGGATTCCCATTTGGTTCTGGCAGTTCTGATCCAGCCAGGTCTCAATGCGTTTGGGATCAAACCCTGTGGCTTCGAGGGGTGGGCAGCAGAGCCCCGTCGTGAGCAGCTGGGCAGTTCCTGGTTCCTGGGGGGTGGGATGTCCTACCCAAAAGGAACGACAAAGTGGAAAGAGGCCCCAAAATGAAACTTTCCACCTGCAAGCCAAAGGATCTTCAGCAACTATCAGAAAAATAAACTTGTTTAAGCTTTATAAGCAATTTCCACCTCCAGATACAGCAGGATCGCACTGTTGGCTGTGGAGGATGGACGCTGTGATCCCAGCGTAAACAGGAGTGTCCAATTGGCTCTAAGTCAGAGTCATCTTGTAGGCAGCATAGAAAAATTAATCAATATCTACAAATAAATAAATAAACCAGCAGCTTTAAAAGGCCTGCCGGCAAAAAAATGTGGGAAAGGGAGATTTCTAAATAGAGGAACCAACACAGGATGTGTTTAGCGACCGCCACTGTTCAGAGTGATGCCCATAATGTGGCAACCGGTCCTTGCTTGTACGAGCTTCACGAGTCCGTAAAGCGAAGGAAAAACTGTCATGGTTTTCTTGGGCAATTGTTTTGCTTAACGACTGAGGGATTCTGGGCACTGATACCCACCGGATGCCAATTTGGGGAAGGTACCTATAAAAAGAATCTCTGATGTAATTAGAAAACTTAGCAGTGGATATATTTCTTGGCGCTTCCTCCGCCCTCCTGCAAGACTGACCTACTTTAAAGACCGTTTTGTAATAAATAGCAAAATAAAATATACTGACTGAAGGACTAAGACCCCTGTGGTGTCACGGTTAAAATGTCCGCATATAAAAACGGTCAGGTTCCAGGTGGATTTTAATTCCTGCTGCTTACTCAAAAGAGTCTTCACGCTGTACATCATTTGGGGAGCCGGTCAACAGCTAACAACACACCGACATTTGCAGGAACCCGAAAGCGGGGACTTAAATGTTTGACATGGCTCCCTTTTTTAAAAAAAAGGGAAATGGCAGGGACCGCAAAGAACATTGCTGAACTCACCCAAAACATCTGTTTTCATCGGATGAGACCCTGGGCAGCTGCAGGGCTGGCCCTCCTCTGGGAAACTGCTCTGCACCTGCAAGATAGGCAGAGGACAGGTGTGATGACCCAGACACAAACGTAACAAAATCCAAATAAATGTCCTTCAATGCCTCCAACTTGGCCCCACTGTTCAATAATACTCAGCTGGAGATAAAACTTACTCAAAAATAGTCTTCAAAAGAAAGCAATGCAGTCCGAACTTAATGAGCAGATAGGAGTGAAATAAAAAACCAAAACAAACTACAATGAAGAAATTTCCACAACGAACCAGGATAAGTAATTACCAACTTCAAGGAGATAACAAGGCACAGTCTGTTGGAAGGACGCCAACCAAGATAACTTCAGCCCCAAATAAAACACGCTTTGCTTCTAGCAACACTGTGTTGTAACCGTCTCTCTTATATACTGGTCTCCCCAGCTGCAACCAATGAGGAGGATCATGGCCACTTCCTCTCTCACAAGCCAAGTTGTTTCCTTCTCTGTTCCTCCCTGCATGTCCTAGATGCAGAGGGGGTGGGCCGGGTCCTCCTCTGACTGCCCAGCCGGCCTCTGCCCTTCCCCAGCCTCCTCCACAACCGCCGGAGCCCCACTTCTACTCCCTGTCAGCAGTTCCTCCTCTCCCTCAGAGTCAGTCTCCATCAGGGACATGACAACGGCGAACACGCCAAGCACACGCTTAGAAAGGGGCACCTAGGTTTCCTCACCACCACAATCCTCCAAGAGCTCCACAGCTGGACAGCTGGTTTGCAAGGCAGTCCTCGACGTACGACTGCAATTGAACCCAGCATTTCTGTGGCTAAGCATGAGCGAATCACTGCCTGGATTGATTGGTTGATTGATTGATTGATTGATTGATTGATTGGAGTTGCGTTGCAACTGCAGGAAAGAGGACCTGCTGGGAAGGATGTTGTAAACTGCCTGGAGTATGTGAGTTGGGCAGCTTTATACATTTATTTCTCAGATAAATAATAAAGGCAGTCTGTCCTCAACTTACGACCACAATCTCTGTTGCTGAGCGAAACATTGGCTAAGTGAGTTTGGGCCCCCATTTTACGACCTTTCTTGCCCCAAGTTGTTAAGTGAATCTCTGCAGCTGTTAACTGAGTCACATGGTCATTAAGTGAATCTGGCTTCCCCATGGAGGGGACGCTGCAAACAGTCGTAAGTGTGAAAAAAGGTCCTGCCACTTTTTAAAGTCCCGTTGTAAGTTTGAACAGCCACTAAATGAACGGTTGCAAGTCGGTGGACCACCTGCAAATAGATTATTTGTCCCAGGAAGCCTCCCCCATCAGTGGCAGTCTACCTGCCTTTTTGAAAGGCAAGTCCTGGCCAAACTAGAGCGTTTCTCTTCCACAAAGCAACGTCTGGTCACCCTGATTCGTTTCTGCCACCGGGCCAGGGCAAGCCACCCCGGGGATGGATTTCCCTCCCCTGCTGTTGGGCTCACCTTCCAGTTCCAGCTTGCATGGCGCTACTCAAGGTAAGGTCTGCACTCGGCCGAAGGGTGGGTGCCAGCAGGTGGGTGGCGCAGCCTTGTGTTCCCGCACAGCCTGGATTAATTGCTTTGGGAGGGGCATTTCTCTGCGGACTACCAAAATTTTCTCGTGGACCACCAGTGGTCCCTGGCCCACCGGTTGGCGACCACTGAACTACAAAGCAAGACATCCAACGATTTCCTTTTTTCTGGCTAACCTAAATCGCACGGCACAGCCGATCGTCGCCCAGCTGATCGTCGGAAATACCGGTTTGTTTGTTTTTTCACTACCGGTTCATCTGAACCAGGCCAAACCGGTCGAATACCGCTCCTGTCCAATACTCACTGAAAAGTCTTCTGTTCTGCCCCAGCTCCAGCGCCAAGAACGGCTCCTCCGCCGAAGATGGTCCCCCCGGCTGAGGCCTACGAGACAGAAAAAAATCCACTTTTTCCCCCTTCCAATTTATGGGCAGAAGGGCAGAATCTAAGCACTTTGGGGAGGGGGCTGGAGAGATCTCTGCCGTGAAGACACTCAAATGTTGTGTGTGACGGGGAGAAATTATCCAGCCTTATTGTCATGCCCTTAATGGAGTCTGATTCTGAGGGGGAGGTCGAGCAGCTGACAGGGAGTGGGAGTGTGGCTCCGGCGGCTGTGGAAGAAACAGGGGAAGGGCACAGTCCGGCTGGGCCTTCAGAGGAAGACCCAGGCCCACCCCCTCTTCGTCCTAGGGCGCACAAGGAGAAACGGAAAAGGGAGCAACATGGCTTACGGGAGAGGAAAAGGCTCTGATCCCTTTCATTAGTTGCAGCTGGGAGAACAGGATATAAGAGGGGCATTTGCACACAGCACCTTGCTGGAAGCAAAACGTGCACTTTTGGCGTCCTCCCAACTGTGGGTGCATCGTTATCTTTTGGAAGTCTGCAATTTATCATCCTGGCCTGTCATGTAATTACTTCAGCGTGGTTTGTGTTGGGTTTTTTATTTCTAATATAGTTGTAGTTTGGGTTCGGACTGCATTTCTTCCCTTTGTAGACTGTTTTTGGAAGAGTTTGATCTCCCGCCGAGGATAACTGGACATTGGGGGCCAAGTTGGAGGCATTAAAGGGAATTTATTTTACTTTTGGGACTGTGTTATTTTTGTGTCACGCTTTGGGTCTTCACACTTATTCTAATTTCATATCAAAATAAAAGGACAGACAGATTTGGGCTTACGACTGCCACTGAGCCCTTATTGCTAAGCAAGACCGTTGTTAAGTGGATTTTGCCTCATTTTATGACCTCTCTGTGAAGTGAATCGCTGCCGTTGTTAAGTTAGCACAGGTAGACCTTGACGCGCAACAGTGGCCGTTCAATGTGACAAAGGCGCTGAAAAAGGTGACTTATGTTTTTCCACCATTATGACCTTTGCAGCTTCAAATGATCAGATGCTTGGCCACTGACTCACATTTATGACGGTTGCAAGTGTCCCGGCGGTCATGCGATCCCATTTTGCGACCTGCTCGCCAGCAAAGTCAACAGGGGAAACCAGATTGAACAACGGCAGTGATTAACGTAACGACGGTGGGAAGAAAGGCGGTGAAATGGGCGCCAAACTCCCTTAACAACAGAAATCTGGGGCTCGTGGGTGGCCGTTAAGTCGAGGACTACCTATAACACGGTGGTGAAGAGAATCTAGCTTCCCCATCGGCTTTACTTGTCAGAAGGTGGCAAAAACAGGATCATCGGGACATGGCAACCGTCATAAGTCCATGCCAGTTGCCAAGCCTCTGAATCGGTGATGTTCAAGGATGCTGCGATGATCATAAGTGTGAAAATGATCACTTTTTTTAGTGCCGTTGTAACTTTGAGTTTCCACTGGTGGGATTTAATTTTTTTTTACTACCGGTCCTGTGGGCGTGGCTTGGTGGGGGTGGCAGGGGAAGGATATACTGCAAAATCCCATTCCCTCCCCACCCCACTAACCTGCTTTCCAGCTCCGTTCTCCTGTGCAGGGCAACCAAAGGAGACCCAACCGATCAGCTGGGACTCGATGGGAGGCAGAGAAGAGATGGGGTTGGCGGGGGATTGGCCGGTTCTCCGAACTACTCCCAATTTCCGCTACCGGTTCTCTAGAACTGGTCCGAACCGGCTGAAGACCCCCTCTGCTTTGAACAATGATTAACGCTGTAATCGTGGCCCACCTGAAAAGAACAGGTATACCCGGCTCCTCACGGCCCCCACCTACCCACGACGGCACTGTAATACGACGAGTCTTCGTCCTGCGAGGTGGACCCCCCCACGTCCACCGAGGGGTCCCACTCCAGATCTGCAGCCGAGGAGTCCCCGATGGGAGCTCTGGAACACCGGGCTGGTTTTGGGGTAGAGTGGCCCCAAAGAGCCTCGGGGACCAGGGCAGCGGGCTCAGGGTCCCCCGTGTGAAACGCCAGCGATCCTTCCGTGAAGCAGTCCGATGCCACGTCGCTGTCTCGGTCCGACTCCCACTCGTTCTCGAAGACCTGGAGACAGGATGGACATGCGCAGACAGCGTCCTCATCCTCTGTGGCCCAAAGCAGCCCTCTGGGCATGTGGGGAATGCTCTCCGGTTCAACTCCCTCGCAGAGACCCGAACTAGACACAAGATTCCCAGTGTGGTCTTACCAAGGCATTGTAAAGTGATGGTAAGACTTCCCTCGATGGCTGAAGTGGTATCAGTGGAAGAGAAGAAAAAGGACGGAAAGAAGGAAGAAGGGAGGAGGGGGAAGAAGAGAAAGAAGAAAGAAGAAAGGAGGAGAAGGAAGGAAAAGAAGAAGAAAAAAGAAGAAAGAAAAGAAGGAAGAGGGAGGAGGAGGAAAGAAAGAAAAGGAGGAAGGAGGAGGAGGAAAGAAAGAAGGGGAGGAGGAGGAGGAGAAGAAGATAAAGAAGAAAAGAAGAAAGAAGAAAGGAGGAAGAGGAGGTGGAGCAAGAGGAGGAGGAAAGAAAGAAAGGAAGAAAGAAAAGAAGAAGGAAGGAGGAGGAGGAGGAGGAGGAAAGAAAGAAAAGGAAGGAGGAAGGAGGAGGACCAGAAGAAGAAGAAAGAAAAGAAAAAGGAAGGAAGGAGAAGGAAGGAGAAGGAGGAGAAGGAGAAAGGAAAAGAAGGGAGAAGAAGGAAAAGAAGAAGGAAGAAAGAAGAAAGGAGGAGGAGAAGAACAGGAAGATTAACCCTTCACGTGAAGATGTCTAACGTACCAGCCTCATGCTGACCAGGCGCCGCTGGAACTGGAACACCCTTGACAGGACCTCTTGGTGGAACCCAATCAGCTCCTTCAGGTCTTCCTCCAAGATCTCAGCATCCTCCGGCTGGCTCTTCTGGATCAGGTTCTCGGCGCAGACCACGAGGTGATCTACGTGTTCCGTGTTGGTCTGGACGTCTTGCTGGAACGCCTGGACATCAAGGAGGAGGACCAAACAAGGGCAGGGGGACCCCGGTCAGCGTTCTGCATGGAACATCTTCACCTCATCCAGCCCCTCTGCTGGGTCCAAACCGCCAATCCCACCTGGAGTTTGGGAACCCGCCGATGGGAGAAGCCACTTTCCTCCTTGTTCAGTGCCAAGTTCCTAATCCTACTTCAGCTTCAATCTCAATGACCCACGAGCACACAATAGATACAAACTCAAGGTCAACTGCACCAAACTGGATTGCAGGAAATAGGAGTCCAGCAACAGAGCGGTCAATGCCTGGAATCCTCTACCTCAACCTGCGGTTTCTTCTCCAAACCTTCCAAAACTTTAACCTTAAACTGTCTACTGTTGACCTCACCCCTATTCCTAAGAGGTCTGTAAGGGGCTGTGCCTACCATCCCTGTCCTAATGTTCCTTTTTATTCGTATTTATTTCATGTATTCATAATCATTTAGAATAGAATAAGAATAGAATAAGAATAGAATAGAATAGAATAGAATAAGAATAGAATAAGAATAAGAATAAGAATAAGAATAAGAATAGAATGGAATTCTTGATTGGCCAAGTGTGATTGGACACACCCGGAATTTGTCTTTGGTGTAAATGCTCTCAGTGTACATAAGAGAAAGGGTACATTCATCAAGACTCAAGAATCATCAGGTACAACACTTAATAATAGTCATAGCGTATAATAAGCAATCAAATCATACCAGGAAACAGACCATATAAATCATAAGGATACAAGCGACAAAGTTACAGTCAGACCGTCACAAGTGGGAGGGGGTGGGTGATAAGGAGTGATGAGAAGATTAATAGTAATAGTAGTGCAGACTTCGTAAATAGTTGGACGGTGTTGAGGGAATTAATCATGTTTATACTTACATACTGTATATTATCAAATGCATGCTTGAATAAACAAACAAATGAATAAATAACTTTAAGGCTCCCAGAACTCCCTTAAAGTTGTCACGGTGGGAGGCCCCTGTTCTGAAGGATGCTAAATTCCAGCTGAGGATTCCAGATCCTAGAAAAATTGGATGAACCTTTAGGGGAAAAAAAACAACAACCCAGGAACCAGCAAAGGTGAGCAGAGAAGCACCTGGTTATCGTTCCGACGGACACAGAATCCACTTTACCTGCAACTGTATCATTTTATCCAGCGATGTCCCTCCGGAGAAGTGCTCCACTTCGGTCAGCCGCAGGTCCAGTTCCATCAGCCGCACCTGGATGGTCTCCTTCTTCAGCCCAAATTCCTCCCATTGATTGACAAAATGCTGAGGGGGAACCCAGAGCACATGAAAACGCGCTGCTCCTCCTCCCCCTTCCAGCTAAGAGGGGCTTCAAGGAAGAAAAGCTCAGGGTTGAACATGAAGGGTCCTGGGTGCTCTCTGAGCTTGGTGGTTTGCTTGCAGACGTTTCGTGACCCAACGAGGGAGGGAGGGAGGGAGGGAGGAGGGGGAGGAAGAAGAGGAAGAGGAAGAGGGAGGAGGAGGAGGAGGAGGAGGAGGAGGAGGAGGAGGAGAAGAAGAAGAAGAAGAAGAGGAAGAGGAAGAGGAAGAGGAAGAGGAAGAGGAAGAAGAAGAAGAAGAGGAGGAGGAGTAGTTTGTGGAGAGGAGGAGGAGGAGGAGAACGACTGTGGGATCCCTGGTGTTTTCTTAGTTAAGTTGTTTCTTGCAGACATTTCATTATCCAACTAGGTAACACCATCAGTGCTAGAAGGAAATGTATATAAGCAAGGAGCAGCCCCCATTCTCTTCTAGCCCTGATGATGTTCCCCAGTTGGGTCGTGAAAGGTCTGCAAAAAAAAACAACCCAGTTCAAAGAACACCAAGGACCCCACAGAGACCTCCAAGGTTTGGTGGGCAGCACTACCCCTAAAGGCCACCCAAACATGACCCCCAATCCAGAGCTGGCAGGGACCAACCCTTGGCACCAGGGAGAATCCTCCACCTCTTCCAAGCCAGGCTCACCTGAAGCCTCCTGGAAACAGCAGCCGCTCGACTTCGCAATTCCTCCCAGCGCCGGTTGACCTCCTGCACGGAGGACTTCAGGCGTGGACCCATGCTCCCCGTCCGCACCAGCTGGCAGTACTGCCTGTTCAAGGACTCCAAAGGCCATACCTTCTCCGAGATGTCCTTCTGCAATGCCTGGGCCAGGGAGGAAAAAAATAAAATCCCAGATCAGCCGCGTGGAAGAGTTTGCCCAAATATAGCTGGTTGGACCCCGGGAATTTAGTGCAAACTTTCTAGTTCGCATCAGCGGGCTGGGATTCTACCGGTTCACACCGGTTCTATAGAACTGGTTGTTATGAGGGCGCTGGCCTCCCTCAAAGAATCTATGCCCACCCAGTCACATGGCCACGCCCACCAAGCCACGCCCACCGAACCGGTTGTTACAAAATTTAAATCCCAGCCCGGTTCCACATCCCTTCTACATCGTTCCTCCACCAACCTATTAGGTTTGCTTTTTCAAAAACATTGTTTTTAATCTATTTACTTAATGTATGACAATGCGAATAATTAACCTGCGGAACAGCTTCCCACCAGAAATATTGGGCTCTCCATCCCTGGAAGGTATTCAAGAAGAGATTGGACAGCAATGTGTCTGGAATGGTACAGGCATTCAACTTACGACCTGCCATCCAGCCCAAAATTTGTGTTGTTAAGTGAAGTATTGGTTAGGCGAGTTTTGTTGCTGTTTTTACAACTTTTCTCGCCCCAGTTGTTAAGTAAATCACTGCATTTGATAAGTTTAGTCACCCAGTTCTTCAGTAGATCTGGCTTCCCTATCAACTTTGCTTGTCGAAGGCCACAAAAGGGGGTCATATGACCTTGGGAACCTGGCGGTCGTAAGTACGAGTCATAAGTAACAGTCGCAAGTATGAGTCATCTGCCAAGCACCTGAATTTTTGATCATACAATCAAGGGGCTGCTACAAAGTGAGCGTGAAAAATGGTCACTTTTTTCAGTGCCGTTGTAACATTGAATGGTCATTAAATGAACTCTTGTAAGTCAAGGACTGGCTTATAGTGCAGAGTGTCCAATCAGGCGGTATCCAGCCTTGGAAACTTTAAGACCTGTGGACATCATCTCCCAGAATTCCCCAGCCAGCATCTTACCAGCTGCCAACTCTGAGCAGCTTTCAATATTAAAAGAAAAAAATAATATAAATGCAATTGTGATGACCCAAAAGGGGTGTGGCACAAAGGCAACACAGCCCAATAAGTAAGAAGAGTCCCTTTATTATCTCCAACTTGGCCCCAAATGTCCAGGTTACTTTCGGCTGGAGAAAAAACTCTCCCAGGAACAGCCTTTAAGTGGAGAAAATTCAGTCCGAAAACAAAGTAAATACAAACTGTACATAAAAATCCAAACAAACCAGGCTGCAGAATTAACTTGACAGGGCAGGAGAAGGAATTGCAGACTTGAAAGGCCTGCAAAACACACACAGTTGGGAAGATGCCAGGAACCCAGATAAGCCTTGACGATACCAGATAAATTCACGATTTCCTCCCAACTGCGTGCAACTTCCCTTTTTAAACCCTGTGTTCCCAGCTGCAGCTAATGAAGGGAATCAGGGCCCTTTCCTCCCCCGTAAGCCACGCGACCCACGTTGCTCCCTTCTCCGTTCCTCCCTGCGTCCCCTAGGATGAAGAGGGGGTGGGCCTGGCTCTTCCTCCGAACTTCCTCTCCCCTATTCTCCGTCTCTTCTGCTCTGCCGGGCTTTGCCCTTCCCCAGTTTCCTCCACAGCCAATGGAGCCACACTCCCGCTACCTGTCAGCTGCTCAGCCTCCCCCTCCGAATCAGATTCCAACAGGGGCATGACAGCAATATTACAAAAGTCTAAATATACAAAGTTAGCGTGGTATTATTCTTCAACCTTGTCTGTTTCTGAGATCTGTGGACTTTAATTCCCAGAATTCCCCAGCCAGCTTTGCTGCCTGGGGAATTCTGGGAGTTGAAGTCCCTGTCTTCAAAGTTCCCAGATTGGACACTACTTGTCCAGGTCTCCTGCCTGAGCAGGGGCTGGACTAGAAGACCTCCAAGGTCCCTTCCAACCTTGGTCTCCTATTTCTATCTCTAGGGCCCTTGGGTTTGCCGCCTCTTTCTTGCCTTTCGATTCAGATTTCACGCCTCGCCAGACACATTCAGAGCACAAAGCTGCCTCTGTTCACCCCCTGCTTGTCCCACGAAGGTGTACCCAGGCCTCTCAATGCCACATTTGTTTCCTGTGACTTTTGGCTCCTTGTGATGTGATTTTTATTTTTATTTTGCCCATCGAAAGAGCTGCGTTTATCTCGGGGATCTCCACAGATCCGGAGAGCTACCAGGGAAAACGGGGAAGAAGCACAAAGATTTCGTAGGATTCCTTCCTTAAACTATTTTTAATTTTAAAAATGTACTTAGTGCACAGTTAATTTTAAGAATCGTTTTAGAAATACATTTTTCTTTTAAAAATATTTTTTAATGTATTTTGGGTTTTCCTAAACTGAAAGACTGAAAAGGCCAAAACAAATGACCCCCCCCCCAAAAAAAATACAGCAGCCAGGGTGTTTATTAAACAAATGTAATCATCATCATCATTTAACAACCCCATAATCCCTTGCGGGGCAATTGAATGTAGTTGATTTTTTTTTACTGGCCAGATGCCCTTCCTGTTGCCAGGGCGGAGTTTTTCTCAGCATATATATTCTCATTGTGCCCTGAGAGCGAAATATATCTGCCTCTACCTAGGATCGAACTCACAGCCTCCTGATTGTGATGCAAGAGCTCTGTCTTTTAGGCCACCGCACCACTCTTCTTAAACAAAATCTAATAAATAACATAAAATCCGGAAGAAGGAGCAGAATTCTGCTTACCCGGAACCTTTGCAGCTCTTTTTTGGAGCCGGCGTAGGAGACCTGGGAGGACCTGGGGGAGGCGGCCACCGTCTCAGCCGCCTGGAGCCAGTCCTGGAAGCGGAAGACGCCGTCCTGAAGGCTCTTCTGTAGGGCCCAGGCCTCCTCCTCCCTGAGGGAAAGGCAGGGCATGAAAGACCGAGATGGATGCCCCCACCTCCACCCAGCCCCGATTCTTTCTTTCCTCCTGAATGAAACGGGACAGGAAAATTCCCTCTCTCTGGGAAAGCAGAGGCACCTGTGTCAGGAACATCCGTCCAGCAACAGACGGGGGGGGGGGGCTCTTAAAAGGTGCCCTCCCCAAAGAGAAGAGGGATCAGGAAAGGGAAGGCATTCAGAGAGACGAGGTGCGTCGACCTGTCAGTCCATCTCCTCCAGCTACCCTCCATCCGTCCATCTGATTATCCAAACATCCATCCAAACATTCTATCTACCCATATCTATCTATCTATCTATCTATCTATCTATCTATCATCTATCTATCTATCCATCATCTATCTATCTATCTATCTATCTATCTATCTATCTATCATCTATCTATCATCTATCTATCTATCTATCTATCATCTATCTATCTAATCTATTGATCTCATCTATCTATCATCTGTTATTATCTAGCTATCATCTAGCCATCATCTATCTATCTATCTATCTATCTATCTATCTATCTATCTATCTATCTATCATCTATCTATCTAATCTATTGATCTCATCTATCATCTGTTATTATCTAGCTATCATCTAGCCATCATCTATCTATCCATATCTATCTATTATCTATTATCTATCTATCTATCTATCTATCTATCTATCTATCTATCTATCTATCTATCTATCATCTATCTATCCATATCTATCGATCTCATCTATCTATCATCAGTCTATTATCTAGCATCTAGCCATCATCTATTTATCTCTCTGTATGTGCCTCTCTATCTATCCACTCTTGTCTATATCTATCCATCCATCTATCTATCTATCCATCTATCATCCATCTATCTATCCATCTATCATCTATTTGTTTTTATCTATCACCTAGCCACACACCCCCTCTCTCTCTCTCTCATCTATCTATTGATCATCCATCTTATCTATCTACCATCCATCCCTCTCTCTCTCTCTCTCTCTCTCTCTCTCCTCCGTATACTCTTCTCAAGGTAATTTCATCCACGCTCTGTCAGCTCAGTATGAAAATCGGCTGATGGATGCGCAGGCATAAACTTAGAAAGCCTTGCCACTGTTTCTAGCACAATTCATTTCGTGCACCGCATTTATTACAGCCACGCACTCCAACCATTCTGGACGGCTTTACACAATCCAATCCAAGATAAAATAATTAAAAGCATAAATAAAATCAGACAGCCTGGACTTGAAAGCAGGTATTCAAACACTGCGTGGCAGCCCTTCTCATCCAGAAAAGCATATTAAGCCCAGGCCTGGCACCAAAGCCACTTTTAGGAGCCTTTCAGAATCCCCCAAAAGCACATTCCTTTCTATGACTATTCCACATTTGGTGCCTGCTTACTCTCTTACAGTCCCTTTCTCTCCAATGAATGTAAACCCAAACGTTCGTTTCCTTCTTGCTAGTTATCCCAGCACTCCCAAGGGCACAGGAGTGAGGAAAAGGAAAGCACCACTCCAGTCAGGCGATTTATTCATTTAGTGACCGTTTCACTTAACAACTGTCGGTCCAATGGTGGTTGCTAAACAAGGACTTTCTGTCCTTCTAAGAAGTTCACTCCCCTCACCTGGTCCGTTTCTCTACAGTCACCGTGCAAAAGTTGCAAGCAGCATTTACTGGCATCCTCAGCTCGCCGGACCACCTGTGGCATCCCCGCTTCTCCGGGAAAAAATCCACGTTCACAACTCCTCCCTGCATCCCAGTTGTTGGCCTGGTGGCTCCGTGGCAGAAGATGCCCCCAAACTCCCCTGGAGGTGTCTGAGGGCTGGAGAAGACCCCAAAGGCCTCCGGTTTGCTCCCGCTGGCTTGGAAGAAGGCAAAATCCTCTCGCCAGCCTTATCTGGAGAATCCTCTGGAGACTTTTCCAAAAACGAAAGGAAAGAAAAAGTGAAGGAAAGAAAGAAGCCAGCCTCAGAAGAGCTCTTAAGAGAAAAGCAGGCTTTTTAGGCAAACTTCGACAATAGATATCGATTTTTAGCATTTTGCCTGCCAAACGAATCCCGCACCAACTTTGCAAAAGTTTTGATCCCTGCTTAAAGACCTGATTATTCACTTTGCAATTAAGAGATGCCAGGATACCTGTTTTTATTGCATGGGATCTGCTTTATGGCATGCAAATCTACTTTTAGTGCTGCACGGCCTCGAAGGCGCATGGCGCTGAACGAATAAATAACGCCAGTCACAACATGGGTGTGCACAGCCTGCTTTTATCTAACAAAGCACATCAGGCACGTGCTGAGCAGCTCATCTGGCTCCAGGGGAGAACAGTTGCGTCCCTCAAAAAGGTGTGTGCAACATTTTTTGTTTTCTTTCTGACTCCTTCAGTTTTTAATTTTATATTCTGGGTTTGTTCCCTGTATGGATGCTTTTTGTTTACACATGAAAAACAGCCCCACATTTTTGCAAACCTTTTATTATTTTTCCCCTTACTTTTCCCTCTCCCTCCCACTGCTGTTGTTGTGAAAATAATAATAACAATAATAACTGAGTTGCTAAAATCATTCACTGGAAACCGTGCCAAAAGTTTAAGCTGGAGTATAATAACAACTCCTGGGAACATCAAACTGAGAAGGTTCTGGAGAATGAAAAAGCCAAGATCTTGTGGGACTTGAGAATTCAGGCGGACAAGGCACTTGGCCCACAAGCCACTTGACATAACAATAGTTGAAAAGAAAAAGGTTTGGTTCATTGACAGTGCAATGCCTGGTGATGCACAAATTGAAGACGCGCAGCAAGAAAAAATCACAAAGTACTGGGACTTACAAACTGAAGTTGAGCAACTTTGGAAAAATAAATCGTGTGTTATCCCAATTGTAACTGAAGCCCTTGGAGCAAAACCTAAAGGGCTGCCTTGCTATTTGGAAATTCTGAATTTATCAGACTTGAATACCCTGATTCTACAAAAAAACCCACTCTACTTGGAACAGCTTATATCCTCCGACACTACCTGAACAGTTCCTGGTTAGGACTCAAGCTGTTGAGCTACCAACCAGCCCCAAAGGCTGTGAATCTCACTAAAGATTATTATTATTAGTAGTAGTATTGTTGTTGTTGTTGTTGATGATGATGTTGTTGTTGTGTTGTTGTGTTGTTGTTGATGTTGTTGTTATTAGGAAAGAGAAAGGAGGGAGAAAGGGAAAGAAAGAAAGAAAGAAAGAAAGAAAGAAAGAAAGAAAGAAAGAAAGAAAGAA
>NW_020769385.1:156156-183087 GCF_900518735.1 Pseudonaja textilis
GAAAGAAAGAAAGAAAGAAAGAAAGAAAGAAAGAAAGAAAGAAAGAAGCAAAGGAAGGAATATAGAGAGAATGGAGGGAGGGAAGAAGGAAGGAAATGAAAAGGAAGATGGAAAAGAAGAAAGGAAGGCCTTACCCCAATTTATCTAACTGCTTTCATAATTAGGAAATTCTCCTTAACTTCCCACTGGAATCTTCCTTTCTTTAATGTCTATTACTGCATCCCCCAGCAGTCTCTGAGCATGCACAGAGCGTACCTTGCCTATCTACCCCTGAGCAACCTGCCCATTTTCCACTGGGGCATTTCCCCCCCCCCACAAGTCCCTGAAAGAACCGGACGGCCCTGAATAACGCGACCATCCTTGCTAAAAGCCTACCTTTCATACAGTTCTGCCCTCTCCAAGTCCTGAGCCCTGCGACCGGTGATGGTATTCAAATAAAGTTGCCACCAGTTCGGTGGGCGTGGCTCGGTGGCCGCGCTTTGCGCGCATGCACCCCCTTTGCGTGCACGCATGCGCCAAACACGTACTTTGCGCAGGCGCAGAAGCGTTCTAACTTGCCTCCTGCAAGCCTGCAGGATGGTGGTCGCTGCAGCAGCTGCCGCGCAGCGCTGTCCTGTGCCACGCTAAGCAGCTGCGCTTTGAATTCTGGCCATAAAAGTGAGTATGGGAGCCCAGGCGGGCGGGTGAGCCAACCACAGAGCAGCCGGTTCGGTCTCCACTGCTCATCGCCGCTACCGGTTCTCCAGAACCGGGCAGAACTGGTCGAATACCACCACTGCCTGCGACCCACCAGCCTTCAAAGAAAAATACTTATTTTTATTGCTGTTATCACCTTTAGAAACCACCCATCCCCTTTTCAGTACGTGCTTGTGTGTGTGTGTGTGCGTGCATGCGTGACAGAGAGAGGGAGAAAAAAAATCCCAGTCCCTCTTAACGTGTCCATCAATCACCTGTCACTTCAACCTGCAGCCCCGCCCTGCACGGATCCTCCAGACAAGCTGGTTGAATTTCCACAGTGCTCAATTTTCAATCCTGCAACTTTTGCAAACTCACTCCCACGGCCAAAAGAAGCTGCGCGGTTTGAAAAGGGCTGGCACAGGTTGCTGGCCTCCCGACGCCCCCATCCAAGGCTCAGAGGGCACCCCAACTTCAGGCAGCCCAGCAATTCCCCCTCCCCTCCCCCGTGCCCGAAAGAGAAAGCCTGCATCTACCTGTCGTCCAGAAGCCGGGATCCTCGCCCTGAGCTGCTGCATTTCCCCTGCCTGTCAATCATTAAACAGGTGACAAACAAGGGCCGAGACAGCAAGCGCCATCCTCTTCCTCCTTGGCCAACGTGACGGAAAACAGGTGTGCAAACGCCCAGCGCAGGCTTGGCGGGAGGGGGGGGGAGAAGTCCACCTGCCCAGGTTTGCTTCTTCTGCTCTTCAAGCAGAGCGCGGTGGTTCTCCAGCTCACCTGCGCCAGGAAGGCAAGCAGGGAGGGTTGGCAGGTAACTCGATTCTCTCGGGGCAAAAGGACTTGGCCCAACCCATTTGCAGCTCTGGGTGGCAGCTGCTTCTCCGGCAGGGCGCCGTGCCAAAGGCACAGATGCCACCTGCCGTTTTTCCAAGCCAGGGGCCTCATCTTAGCCGCCCGGTGGGGCTGGACAGGTGAGTGCCCCACCCAGGGAAGGGACGCTCATTGAACTTAAAGAGCACAGGACATAGGTTGCTACTTCTGGAAGAGGTCAGCTAGCAGACTCTTACTCTACGCTGTCCTCCACAACTTCTGGAGTTAAGCCACTCCACTATCAATTGTCAGGCATCTCCCCTTAATTCCAGGTTGCTTCTCCCCTTGTTTAATTTCCATCGGTTGCTTCTTTTCCTGCCTTGGAAAATTACACAGTTGGAAAGGACCTTAGAGGTCTTCTAGTCTAACCCCACTTCTCAAGGCAGATCTTATTATCATTCCAGACAAATGGCTGTCCAAACTCTTCTTAAAAGCCTCCAGTGATGAAGCACCCAACACTTCCAGCGGCAGGTTGTTCCACTGGTCTCACTCTCAGTAAATTTCTCCTTATTTTTAGGTTGGCTCTCTTTTTAATGAGTTTCTGCCCACTCTTTCTTGTCCAGCCGTCGGGTGCTTTGGAAAATAAATCCATAATAAATAGGTTGACCCCCCCCTCTTCTCTCTTATAACCTCTCAATTATCGGAAGACAATGATTAGGTCACCCCCTGATCCTTCTCTTTGTTAGAAAAGACTTAATCCCTTCAGTCGTTCGTCACATGCTTTGGCCTCCAGACCCTTTAACACAGAGGTGTGTCCAAGCTTGGCAATTTTTAAGACGCGTGGACTTCAACTCCCAGAATTCCCCAGCCCAATTCTTCACTGCAAAACCCCATGTTCCCACATTGCAAATCCACTTGGCTTCCTTGGACAAGCATTTGTCTGGGCTGGAATAAGATCTCCTGGTTTGGGCAGGGGGTTAGAGTAGAAGACCTCTGAGGTCCCTCCCAACCCTGGGGGGACAACGGTTTGCAATTGACCCGGCCCTTTGAGTGACAGGCATAGGAAACCGGTCCTCTTGTTTCTAAACCTGCTGGTTGAGGGATTCTGGGAGTTGGAGTCCACTCCTCTTAAAGAGGCTCAGGTTGAAAAAAATGGTAACCTGGAGCCTATTTAACTGCAAACTCAACACTTCCCGAAATAGGCTTTATTTCTTTGCGCTGAAAAGAAAGTCACAACCAGAGTTTCAGAAAGTACAATTCAGAAACCTGATAACCTAGACGGGTGTAAACGTCAGAAAGGCTTTATCAAGATTGAACTCGGCGGTATCTCAGTCTGCCTCACAGGGATCCAACCTTTGGCCCCAAACAGCCACCACCGCCGGGCTCCAGAGTCCAAAAAAGCAGACCAAAATCATCACAATTACGCTAAACCAAACAAGGAAGCCGACCAGGGAGTAAAATGTTTGCCTTTGTTTTTGCAAAATCTCAAATCCGGGAGGGGAGAAATGGGACTTTCAGGTGGGCAGCCATGTCAGGCAGGTGCAAATAGCAATATTTGTATTTTGCAGAGCATCAAAACAGGCCGAATGTGTGACTGTATTTTTTCTTTCTTCAATTTATCGCCTATTATTATTCTACCCAAAAGATGGCAAACCCCCAAAAATCAAAGTGCCTAAAAAGCTTGGTGGAAAGAATGATCCCCTCTCTGTGTTACTGGAACTACAGATCCCATTATCCTTCTCCGCTAGTCACATGGACGGATGGCTAACGGGAGCATCACACAACTCAGGTGAGGGGGACAGTGTAGAAATTTAATAAATACAATAAAATAAACTTTGTCCATCACGTGGCAGGAAAAGACGAGTCCCAATTGGCCTCCGCGCAGTTTGAGAAAATCCCTCTCGCTTCCTTTTCTTAAAAACTGTTTTTTTATAAGCAACTGACATAATAAACATAATTTTCTCAGAACATCTGGGGAACCTTAATCTTTGAAAGTGTTTGAACGTTGGCCGGAGGGCAAAGTAGCTGGCTTGTTTGAAACCGTTTCATCCTTGACCTAATTAGGAAGTGCCGAATAAACTTGTTTACAATTCTTGGGAGTTTATTTGCATAGTTTTAGCATGCCGGGGAGGGAAAAAAAAAATAGCAATTTTTTGGGGGGCCAAGCATGCCGACGTCCGTTTGAAGTTGCACAGTTACACACACAGACCCAACGCTGGTGATTGTGAGGAGGGGACCTCGCAGCTCTTCCTTTCTCACCTCCTCCTGGGGGGAGGGGGGGGGCGCCACCCCTGCCATGCAAAATGCCGGTCACTTCCTCCGCCCGAGGATAATGGATGTTTTCAGCACTTTGGGGACGTGGCGGATGGTGAGGGACACCCGTGTCTGACGTGGCAACGTGTCCCCAAACTCGCAGCCACACAGGCCGGCGTTGGCCACTTTCTGCGTCACGGTGTCCGTTGTGACAGGGCGGATGCCATGAAGGTAGCGCACGTACAGATCGTCCTGCAAGACCAGGAGGCTGCGGGGCTTCAGGAGGAGGGAGAAGGCGTGGCGCTCCTCCTGGGTCGGCGGGGATGAATTCTGCAGAGGGAAAAAGCTCAGGCAGCGGGGATGGAAGAAAGATCCTTTACAAGGCTAGATGCCCAGAGCCAGATTCTCGCCTCAACAAGGCCACGTTCAATGAACGCCAGCCGGTTCCATGCACCCAGGAAGGCCACCCGTCTCCAAACCGAGTGGGGGAGGAAGTCTGCTCTAGAGTAGGGGCTGCTGAGGGCAGTGCTCAGTTTACAAGCCTTCATTTAGGGACTTTTCCTTGTGTGTCCACTTGGACAATGAAGAATTTCTATTCTATTTCTTATTCTCTATATTCTACTCTATATTATTCTATTATTATTCTATTCTCTATTATTCTACTATTATTCTATTCTCTATTATTCTATTATTATTATTCTCTTCTCTATGTTATTCTATTATTATTCTCTTCTCTATATTATTCTATTATTATTCTATTCTACTCCTCTATATATTATTCTATTATTATTCTCTTCTCTATTATTCTATTATTGTAATCTATTCTATGTTCTCTATATTCTATTCTATATTATTGTATTATTCTCTTCTCTTCCATTTTCTAATCTATATTATTATATTATCTTCTATATTATTTTATTCTATTCTATGTTCTCTATATTCTATTCTATTTATTCTATTATTATTATCCTCTTCTCTATTATTTTGTAATCTATAATATTCTATGATAATTCTATTCTATATTTTGTTTTACTATATTCTGTTCTCTATTCTACTTTGCTCTTCTTTTCTCTTCAGCACTGAAAAAAAGTGACTTATGACCAGTTTTCACACTTATGACCATTACAACATCCTCACGGTCCCAAAATCAAAATTCAGGCGCTGGGCAACTGAAATCACATTTATGGCGGTCACAGAGTCCCAGGGCCACGCGAAACTCTTTTGCCACCTTCTGACAAGCCAAATCAACAGGGAAGCCGGATTCAACCATGTGACGAACTGAACAACTGCAAGGATTCACTTGACATGGCATGGCATGAAAAATCGTAAAATGGAGCAAAACTCAACTCTCGCTTAGCGGTGGAAATTTGGGACTCCCTTGGGGTCGTACGTGGAGGATTAACTGTAAAGTTGCAGCATGGTTTTAGCTTTGTGTTTTGACCTCACCTCTTGGCTTTGGGGAGATGCCTCTCCGGTGACGGGATGATAGAAGTCCAGGAGAGTATGGGACCCCAGATTGATGGTGGTAACGGTGGGATAATACAGCGGTCCGTCTTCGTGTGGCTGCAAGCAAACCAGTGGTAAGATTCAACGTTTTTTTATGACCGGTTTTTTGGGCATGGCTAGGTGGCCATGTGACTGGGCGGGGCATGGCTTTTTTTTTTTTTTTTTTGCAGCAAACCCCCCACCCCACCCCCGTTTTTTGGCCCTTCTGGACCAAAGCTTCCTGGGGGGGCATTTTTGCTCCCAGAAGGCTTGCCTGGGGCCCAGGAAGGCACAAGACGGAGCCCATGCTCCATTTTGGGGGCCTTCTGGGCCTCAGGAAAGCCTCCTGGGGGAGGCATTTTTGCACCCCACACTGCCCCCCCTCCATTTTCTGCCTTCCTAGGCCGCAGGGAAGACTTCTGGGCGAAGCAGTAAATAAGCAAGGGGATCGTAGGAACAGCTGATTGTCGGGAGGGAAAAAAAAAGAAAAGAAAAAAAGAGTGACTGCTCAGGGAAGAACGTAGTCCGCAAAGTCGGGCATGGGTGATAAGGACTGACTGGGCGGGGAGGGTCAAGGGCGTGGCCAGTCAGAAGTTACTACCCGTTCTGCAACCCATGCCAAATCCTTGCTACCGGGTCGGGTGAACCGGTGCAAACCGGCTGAATACCACTATTGAAGCAAACCGAGAGTTAGTAAAGGACACCCCCCACCCCACCCTAAAATAAAAAGAGAAGAGGGAGAAGAAATGGTTACCATGATGCCCTGGCCGGGTTGGTATTCGTTCACCAAGACGTGATTGGCTGGCTTTCCTCCAAAAACCCCAAGGGAAGACACCCGATCCACGTAACGCTGCAGCCAGGGGGGCAATTTCTCTGCCACCATGCCCTTCGGGTGGGGCAGCCCTCCTGCAGGGTGTGGGCGACACACAAAGACAATGCTGAACACTCTTGGCACCAACAGGACAGTGATTTTGACAGGAGATAGAATGGACCGGACCAATTCCCCCCCCCCCCCCCCCCAGCAAATGGTACATTCCAAAGAGAAAGGAGCTCAATTGCCCAGAATTCCAAGCGAGCGTGGGCCCAAATGGAATTCTGGGTGCTGTAGTCCTAGCACATTGGAGGATCTAACGTTGGGGAAGAAAGACGTGTGGACTTCAACTCCCAGAATGCTAGCTGGGGAATTCTGGGAATTGAAGTCCACACGCCTTAAACTTACCGAGGCTGAAAAAACACTGAGCTAACTATATCTTTATTATTTTTGTGATACTACATTTATATTATTTTATCTTCCCATATTGTAAGCAACCCAGAGTTGCCCTGTGGGTAAGATGGGCAGCCAATAAATGTAATAAATAAAGAAATAAACTATTCCCTCAGACGTCCTTAAAGGACCTGAGAGCACCCGAAGGAGGATTTCCCACAGAAACCAATTTGTAAAAGAGAGAAATCTCAGCAGGGATAAACACAGGAAAAGGCAGTGGAAGGAAAAGAGACCTGGATCCCCCTCATCGGTCAGGGCCTAATTAAAACTTCCGGTTTTGAACGGGATGCGCTTGTATCAACCCTTTTTGTATATCCTGGGCACGAAATAAAAGATTATTTATCATATAAAAACAGACTTGGGTATCACCTACCTACGACCTATCCTGAAACTAAGCCCTAGCTTGATTTTTACACATGTGCCGAATATAAGCCCTACCCCCCCCCCAAAATAAGCCCTAATTAAGATCCTGCCCACTCCAGAGTGGACGGGTAAAAATTAAGCTGGGGTGGTGGTGGAGCTGCCCTACTACTTCCCTTTGGACAGTTGTAGCCAGGCCTCGAACACCCCGACACCTGCCTTGTCAGCCCATTTCTTCTGCAGCCAGCAAGGCTGGCCAGGCCCTTTTGCTTAACATGGGAAATTCTGCTCTCAGTTGTAAGCCCAAGACTGATGATGCTACTTAGTTGGGTCATGAAACACCTGCAAGAAAGAGAGCACCAAGGACCCTGCAGATTTCCTCCGCCGCCGCCCAAACCTCCCTCCTTCTAGCACTGATGTCGTTCCCCAGTTGGGTCATGAAATGTCTGCAAGGAAACGACCCAGCACAGAGAGCGCGAAGGACCCCTCAAATCTCCCCTGAGCTATACAAATTCTCTTGTATTGCCACAATTTACCCCAGTTTTGCAGTCTCCTGCCAGACAGCTGTGTCCACTTGGGCTTGGGTGCATTATAAACCTGGAAATTGGAAAGAGAAAAGAGATTCATTTCTGGGCTGCTGGCTTGAGAAGGAACGCAGCTTCGGCAGCTCCCTCCCAAAGCATCACGCGAAGGGTATCCCCCTAAGAAGGTTCTCCTTTGCACCACTGGAAGGTCCCAACATCTGCCCGTACTTGCTGCCAAAGGTAATGCTCTTCTTCCTCGCTGATGAAGTCTGGAATATAATATGCCGCTGGGGGAGACTGTAAATAGAAAAAAGATCAGGAATTAATTCTTAACCAATGGGATCCCTCACAGGCCCTCCCTGCTTGGCTAGGTGGGTGGGTTGCTAAAACTAGGGTCGTAGGATACAACCTCCCTGTGCAGAGGTCTTACCATGAGGCAGGAGCCCTGGCAATTCGCTAGACTAGAAACAGGGAGATGGTGAGTTCTAGTCCTGCCTTAGACATAAAAGTCGGCTGGCTGGCTGACTTTGGGCCAAACACCAGGACATGGTGAGTTCTAGTCCTTTCTAAGGCATGAAAGCCGGCTGGGTGACTTTGAAACAGTCCAGCCCACCTGACAGGTTTATTTTGGGTAGAGGGAAAAGAGGAGCAGGGTGTATTAGGTACATTTGCTGCCTTATTTGTAAAAAACAACAACACAGACGGGATATGAATAAGTAAATAAATAAATAAATAAATCCCACCTTCATCCAGTCCACAGCTGACACCCTCAGCCGACACCAAACCCCCCACCTTCCCTGAGAAAGTACCTGGGCTACCCGAAAGGTCTCCATCGCCCACACCTTCGGCCTTTCGGAGCAAGGGTCGGCCATCCAGAGCTTCCTGGGTTTCTTCTCTGTCTAGGCGAGGCTGCCTCACCTGGCCAGGACAGGTGACCTTCCTCTTCTCACCTGGGGAAACACAACGGGGTGGGGTGAGGTGAGAAGAGGGACTCATTACAATCTTGCCTCAGCTCTGGCTCTCTCGCTCCCCCCCACCCTCAAAAAAAACATTTTGCAAGGAAAAATTCATTCTGGCTCCTGCCTTGGCAGGGGGGTGGACTAGAAGACCTCCAAGTTCCCTTTCATCCCTAGGATTCCATGCTTGTTTCTATTTGAAGCAACCATGCAAAAGATTTAATGAATGCAATTTATCAAACATTAATAACCATTTAATGAATAAATAAAAACCTGCAAAAAAGCCCCTGCTTAGACAGCATCGGCTGAATTTCTGCCTGCCATGCAGCTCCAAGGGGCCTTTAAAAGGGGGGGTTAGGGTTAGATTTGCAGGCAGAAGGAGGGGCTTCAGGAGACCCCCGCCCCCCTTCCTCCCCCCAGGAGGCTGAGCCCCTCTCCGTCCCAGGAGTCACTTATAAGCTGATTCCCACCGGCTCCCTTCCGGGTAGCTCACGGAGCGGCAGCCACCTCGCCCAATCAAAACCGAGCTCTCCTGAGCCCGCCTTTCTGCGGTGGAAAGAACCAATCCGTATTCAGAATGAAAAAAAAAGCCCGGCTCGCTCAGCATTCTGGGAGTTGAAGTCTGAAGTGGGAGGAAGCGTTTGTAGGCCATTTTGACTCTTTCTTTTAACTTGTAATGTTTACCCAGCAGAGCTTTTGATCTGCTCTTCAGTTAACCTCTCTGGAACCTGTTGATATGCAGACTTCCACAACTCCCAGAATTCTTAGCAAGTGCCCCCCCTACCCCCCTTGGCTGGGGATTTCTCAGAGCTGAACTCCTCAATACAGAGTTGGAAGGGACCTTGCAGGTCATCTAGTCCAACCCCCGGCCCAAGTGGGAGACCCTACACCATTTTAGACCAAGGGCTGTCCAGTCTCCTCTTGAAAACCTCCAGTGATGAAACTCCCACAGTTTCTGGAGCCAAGTTGTTCCACTAATTTAACAGACACACCCCGACATTGGATATCTGAAGATACTGGAAGACTGCCATCACGTCACCCCTAGTCCTTTTCATTACACCAGACATATCCAACATCTTACAGAGTTTCTTTATACACTTATGTGGTTGTTCCAAGCTGGGCATTTTTACCTGCAAAATTCCTGAACCGGTTTTACGACCTAACCTTGGCAACTTTAAACCTAACGAACTTCAACACCCAGAATTCAACTTTAAGACTTGTGGACTTCAACCCCCAACAAACTGGCTGGGGAATTCTGGGAGTTGAAGTCCTCCATGCTTAAAAGTTTCCAAGGCTGAGACCCCTGTCCTAAGCCACTCATGAGAACGGAAAGGAAGAATCCCGGACACAGTGCACATAGAAACACCTTTTATTAATTTGTTAATAACAGATAAGCAATAAGATATTTTATTTTTTTTTGTCATGCTCATTTTTATTTTCTTTCCTTCCAGAGAACCTGGATGAGCAGGGAGGGTCAGGGAAGACAGAAACCATGCAAGATTCCACGGGGAGCTTAGCAGAGGGCACGGCGGGCTGTCTCACGTGACGGTTTACAAAGTTATTTCTCTTTGAAAAATTGCAGAAAAAAAGAAAAAAAGCAAAAATTACATCTAGGCAGGAAGAATACCATCCTGCGGGCGATCTCTACGGAAAGAAAAGTTGTGGAAAGCCACCGGAAGGTGTTGCTCTCGGGGCTGGTCTGAGCCTTCTGAGGATTAGGCCAGCCCTGGTGGATAATTCAAGGGCTGGGGGGGGGGGGGGGGGCACAAACCAAGATAGTGCCCGATGTCACACTGATGTCAACCAAAGGTTCGATTTATTGCTAGTCAGTGCCAAGAGGGGGGAGAAGTGAACTGAAATGTTCCAGGCAGCTTTTTCTATAATCTGGCATCATCCAGGATGGGTCTGGTAATTTTAATTTAATTTAATTTTTTTTTAATTTTCAGCGATGTTGGGAAGTGTGATCCCAATTCATTTGCCCAGGGGGTGGGGGCGGGTGGGGGGAGCCAGTTTATGGAAGGCTGGTTTGGACTTGGATGAGAATGAAACGTGGGTCTAACCTGGGGGCACAAAAGGGTCAGATTCCCCACAACGCAACAATGACCGTGGGAAGGATGTGGGATGAAATGGATTGGAAGATTCGATGTAGCCATTCGTGGGCTTTTTTTAAAAAATAGTGTTATTTATCTGTACATAAAGGTCCCAACATTTCACCAAGTTTGGGGTTCCTTCTTATGGCCTGAATGCCTTTTTTTTTTCTTTTTAAAATCAGTCCAAAAATAGAGGGACATCTCCCCTTCTGATGTTCACCCCATTTTTCCAAATGGAATGTTGTGGTCTTTTAACAGCTATACCACAAGGGACCTTGGAGATCATCTAGTCCAACCTCCTGCTCAGGCAGGAGACTCTATACACTTCCAGACAAGGGGCTATCCAATCTCTTCTTAAAAGCCTCCAGTGATGAAACACCTACAACTTCTGGTGGCAAGCAGTTCCACTGGTTAATTGTTCTGTCAGGAAATTCCTCCTTAGTTCTAGGTTGGGTCTCTTCTTGATTAGTTTCCATCCGTTGCTTCTTCTCCTGCCTTCAGGGGCTTTGGAGAATAGGTTTGACCCCCCCTCTTCTCTGGGGAAGCCCCTCAAATACTGGAAGACTGCTACCATGTCACCCTCTCTTTGTTGGGCCAGACATACCCGGTTCCTGCAACCATGCGTTTACTGCCCTGCCCACGAAAGGGGCACTCATAGGGCATAGGGCGGAAAACAGAATTGTAGGACCAGAAAGGACCTCGGAGGTCCTGTAGTCTAACCTGCTCAGAGACCCTGTTCCAGGGTGTCCAACCTTCATAACTTTAAGACCTGTGGACTTCAACTCCCAGAATTTCCCAGCTAGCCATAATTCCACAAACTTGCCAAGGTTGGACACCCCTGTATCCTATGCCATTCCAGACTGTCCAGTCTCTTCTTAAAAGGCTCCAGTGATGGAGCCCCCATAACTTCTGTTCCACCGATTAATTGTGGGAATTGTCAGGAAATTCCTCCTTGGTTCTAGGTTGCTTCTCTCCTTGATTTATTTCCATCCATTGTTTCTTGTCCTACCCTCAGATGCTTTGGAGAATCGGTTGTCCAGTGTCCTTGTCTCTGGATACCTGTCCTTACCAAGCCCAACCTTAATGGATTTCTGCACAACAGCAGAAAGGTTGAAGGTATAGAGGGTCAACCTTGTCCTCCATCCCTAGTCAATGACTGGATGGTTCTTTCCATCTCTCTCTCTCTCTCTTATGGGTTGACCAAGTTGATAAAGAAAAGAAATTTGGAAGAGGGACGGCCAGGTGAGCAATTTGCTCAAGGCCAGAGGGAGGGGAGGGCCCTGCCTCCCAAGCCAGGAGATAATTCTAGACTTCTGGGTCAGCTTCGAAGCAGAGGATGCAAGAACCTCAACGCAAGGACGACTGGAGAATCGTCAAGGTTACTCCCTAGAGCAGAGGCCCTCAGACTTGGCAACTTTAAGACGTGGGGACTTCAACTCCCAGAATTCTCTGGGCTGGAGAATTCTGGGAGTTGAAGTCCACAAGTCTTAAAAGTTGCCCGTTTTGGGCACCCCTGTCCTAGAGAATCATTCCACTATCGGCACCTCATTCCTGCTTTCTGAGTTTGCATCTTCACAACCCGCAAGCCAGGCGTAGCCCT
The DNA here is from genome assembly GCF_900518735.1 of Pseudonaja textilis. The sequence continues at coordinate 168,177 of NW_020769385.1, forward strand.
CGGGACCCCCTGAGTTGCCCCATTTCCCCCTTTTGCCCTCCCCCAAAGTCTGTGGAAACTACATTCGGTTCAACTAAGAGAGGAAGCTATAAGTAAAAGGCTGACGTGTTACTAAAATGGATTAAGACGAGTGGTTTTTTTGGGGGGGTGGAATTCAACTCCCAGAATTCCCTAGCCTGGGGGAGAAAAGAACAACAACTCTGGATTAAAATCTAATGCTCTGTAGCTGATAAATGCAAAGATTAAGATCAGATTCAGTTATATAATATCTTCCCCTGCCTTTTGCTTTAAAAAACAAAACAAACAAGAGAACAGACTTCTGGTACTGTACTTACACACAGAGAGACACGCAAACACTTACACACCCCTCCCTGTATGTTCATTTGCACAGACGTAAGCTAAGCAGGGCTGCTAACACACACTAGGTTTCCTTCAACGGTGTTTGGTCGCATCGGTAATCCAAAGACGGAGGTTTTCGGTTAGAGAGGAAGATGGCTAACAAGAGAGGCTACTTACGGCATCGGTGGGCAAAAAAAGGCATTGGCACTCTGGACCTATCCTGCTCGCGCGTTAGTCGCAGAACGGGGAGGAGGTTTTTAAATCCGCCTTTCACGGGCACACTTCACGAAGAAGACTTTTAAGTCACCAAAGTCAGCAGAGGTGTGCTACTTGGTGGACGGGAAGTGACCGGCTCCTGAAATGGTTTGGTTTGGCGATGGACAAGATCAGCAAAGCTTTTAGGGGGAAGACAGAAGGGAGACGCCGAGGATTTTTAGGGAGGCGCTGGCATGGAAGAACAAGCCGCGATTCTGGAGAGAACCTTAGCTTGGCATTCAAACAAGCCGCCTGCAAGGGACTAGGATCCTAACGGGGCGACCAAATGGAGGGATCCTTGATCACAGCCCTACTCAACTTGTGGTCCCCGTTGGACCAAGGCAGTGTTTTTCAAACTCGGCAAGGTGAAAAATGCGCGTGGACTACAACTCCCAGAATCCCCCAACCAGCAGGTTTAGAAACAAGAGAGACAGTTTCCTATGTCCGTCACTCAAAGGGCCAGGTGAATTGCAAACTAGGGAGAGACCGTTGTCCCGCAGCCTGCGGACTCAATCTTAGGATCGTAGAACCCTAAGTCTGGAAGGGACCTCAGAGGTCCTCTAGTCCAACCCCCTGCCCAAGCCAGGAGACCTTATTCCACCCCAGGCAAATGTTTGTCCGAGGAAGCCAAGTGGGTTTGCGATGTGCAGGTGGGGTTCTGCAGTGCAGATCTCAGAGCTGGACTAGACCTTCCCTGACTGCGGGAAAGCTCAGAGGCGGGACTCCCAAGCATAACTGAAGGGATGTCCTCCCCCCCCACCGTACCTCCCTCCTTCCCGGTAGAAAAACGACTCTTAACGACCGTTGCCAGATCCTCAAAAGAAGTGCTAGGAGAGACTGGTGGTGCCACAGCTCGAAAAGTGGGGAGGGGGGGGCAAACGGGAGGGGGCTTTAGCGTTTCTCACGATCTACTGGGGGTGGCCATGTGATCTAGCAAGGCACTGGGTTCACTAGGAAGGGTGATGGAGGCGGGGAGCAAGAGAGGTGAGCGACGGGTCCGAAGAGCAGTCCTTGATTACGTGGAGAGCGGAGGAAGAGCGGAGGAAGAGAAGGGCGCGGGGGGGTGGGGTGGGGGAACACTCTACGGCTGCATTTCCGCACGCAGCATCCACGGGAACCAGCAACAGAAGAGAATCCTGCGGGAGAGAAAAGGAAGTGCGGTTGGCCTCAAGGAAGGCGGGAAGGCAAGCGGGGGAGAGGTGGTTAAATTGGCGGTTTGCTGACAAAATTACCCCCCCCCCTGATTTTTCTCCTTCCAGGATGTGATTTTCTCCTGAGAGGGTGGGAAGCCTGTCAACCTTGGAAGCAGCAGTGGGATCCTCTCTTTTCCACTACCAGTTCAGTGATTATGCACGTGTATGCCTGCACCTAATGCGCACGCGCAGCTTTCCCCACACCAGCTGAGGCCCGTAGCGCCAATCAGCTGAGAGAATAAAGAAGAGAAGGGTGCAGGGGCAGGTGGGAGGGCTGTTCCTGCGCTTTCCTCTTCTTTCTCCTCCTCTCAGCTGATCGTCGGCCTTTTTTTTTTTACTACCGGTTCAGGTGAACCGGTCCAAACCGGTATCATACCACCACTTCTTGGAAACCATTTTTACTTGGAAGCTTTGAGGCTGCCACATTTAGTGCCTGGGAATTTGGCAGGGGGGGGGATTTCATAGTGAGGTAGAAGATTAGACTCAACAAAACTCTTTCTCAGAGAGTCAAGGACAAGTTACCCTGCATCTGGAGAGGAGTGTCTGGAGGGATGTCTTCAGATGGGACGACGATTTGATTGGGCCATGTGATGGACTGGTGGGTGGCAGGGGATGGATCTTTGATTTCTCTTTTGGGAAGGGAACGCTCGGAACTCTCCAATTTGGGTTTTCCCAGATGTGCCAATATAACAACTCTAATAAAATGGAACTTTGAGGAAACGCTTGTCTCTGAGTTTATTGGTTTGGAGTTGGTCAGTTGGAACACTGACAGCAAGCTGCAAACGGCCATGGGTCTTCTGAAGACCCTTCGGGAAGATCTACCTCATCAATGGAGGGTTGAAGCAATCCTTGTTAGCTTAGGGGAGGATTGAGGTCCACGGGAGCATCGCATGAGAAGACTCAACCAACTACTCCACATTAAGGACACCCAGTCAAGGGATACACGGGCACATTCGTGGAATGAAATTCAACCACCAAGGAGCGAATCATCTGTGGAATAATCTAGAACGGGGGTCTCCAACCTTGGCAACTTTAAGACTTGTGGACTTAAACTCCCAGAGTTCCTCAACCAGCTTTGCTGGGAATTGAAGTCCACTGTCAACTAAAAAGATACTCCTTTGGTCTTTTTAGTTACCAGCAGAAAGGGAGTAGGAAAAAAACAGTGCATTCCTTAAGTGCCTAGATAATCACCCTGGCAGCCCAAAGTTGTTGGAGTGCTAGAGAGCATGACTGATTATTCTTAGCTATGAACATGTCCCTTTGGAGAATATACATCCAGGGGGTGGGGGGAAGACCAGGGTCAAAGGGGAAATGAATGATGTATTTTAGTATTGGCTGTATCCAGCTAACATCAATATGGCCACTCCTAATACATAAATTTTATTTTCCCTGAGATGTGGCTAGAGACTTGTGATTTGAGCGGGGGTGGATTTGTTGGAGTTGTGACATCCACAAGCCTTAAAGTTGTCAAGGTTGGAGACCCCTGTTCTAGATTATTCCACAGATGATTCGCTCCTTGGTGGTTGAAACTCAAGAGGGAAATGGTCTTCTTCTTTCAGGGACTCTGGAATCCTTTTGCCACCCTCCTCACGGCCTGTTGCAAGAGGCATGGATTTATAACCATGGTTCTCCACTTTGGGTACTTTAAGATGGGTGGACTTCAACTCCCAGAGTTCCTCAGCCCGCAAAGATGGCCAGATCCCAGTCGCTCTTACCTAGAGATGGAATTTTCTGACGTGATATCTTTCGGAGATCTGACTGTAGTAAAATTACGCTTTGGCTGTGAAACTACGAGAGAGGAGAAAATGTCATTATTGGTCTAAAATCAAGGAAGGGACCAGTTGGGTACCCCCTTGGCTCCTGGATCTTCGCTCCCGCAGAAGACATCAAAGACCACACCGTTTGGACTTTGCAATACTTGAAATCTGCTTTTTCTAGTACCATTGCGCTGGCTAACTAACATGGGTTGACTTATCTTTGAAATTTTTAGATCAAATATATAGAATATTTTTCTACCAGTCCTCGTTACTAAAAGGAAGGTTTTTCTTGAAGGTTAAAGCTTATGGCAAATTATTAGCAATAAATTTGAAAAAAGCAGATTTAGAGTACAAAGTGATTTAGAAACAAAGCAGATTTAGAGTGCTATAGGACATATGTCTAGATAGTATGTTTGCCCATGTAGTATGGCTATATTACTTTTATCCTTCTCGTCTGCTCCACCACCTCCTCTTATTGATATCATTATGATTGTTACTTCGATATACGATTGTTATTACTTTGTTGTTTTGCATGTACGCTGAGTGCTTCTGCACTCGAGACACAATTCCTTGTGTGTCTAATCACACTTGGCCAAATAAAATATTCTATTCTATATCACAAGTACTACAAAGTCCATACCGTATGGCCTTTGTGTGGAATTCAGCAGGGGCCCATGGACGCATGCCGGAAACCCAGCCGTGGGGGTTCCCTGCCAATTCCCCCAATGTTGCTTTCCCGCAACACTTCCGTTCCCCCCAAATTAGTGTCAAGTGAAATCTGGGCTATACCTACTGGTAACTTGGTGCACCTTCTTTCCAGAATTGCCATCTTGGGAGTCTCTGGGACCTCCGATTCTGCAAGAGACGGGATTGCAATTCATTTAGTTCGCTTAGTGACCATTTGAAGTTACAGTGACACTGGAGAAAAGGGGTCAATGGCCATTTTTCACGCTTACGACAGTTGCACCGTCTCCACGGTCACGTGGCTGGCTGGGGAATTCTGGGAGTTGAAGTCTACAGGTCTTCAAGTGGCCAAGGTTGGACACCCCTGGCTTAGAGCAGGGGTTGGACTAGAAGACCTCCAAGGCCCCTTCCAGCCCTATCTAGGATACTATGAGCTCCAGGCCTCGTTCCCAGCATCCAAACAGCCAACCTACCTCTGGACCCTGGACGGGGGGGCAAAGACGCCATGCTTAGGGGCGCAAGTGAAGTAGCGAACCCCAAAAACAGAGCCATCGTGTTTTCCCGTCGGTTTGTCCAGCTCAATTCCAAACCAATAGCCTAGACAGACGGACAATAGAGAGAAGTGTGAACATTATCTCAATAGTGCACTGCTTGCGATTTATGTGTACCGTCCAATGGTGGGATTCAACATTTTTTACCACCGGTTCTCTGGGCGTGGCTTTGTGGGTGTGCTTCATGCGTGCACACACCAAATGCATGCTTTGTGCATGCGCGGAGGGTTTGATGTTGACCTTCTCCTGCAATCCTACACTCTCCTTGGGTGTTCAACAGCTGACGCGCGGCAATCCACCGTGCTGTGCAAAGCAGCTGAGCTTCAAAACCAGGAAATAAAGGTCAGAATAGAGCCAGGGTGGTCAGGTGGGCCCAGCAGCTCATCGTCGGAGCTACCGGTTTGGTCCGGTAGAATACCGCACCGACGAGGTTTTAATAAGGGTCAGAAAAACTCGAGGTCCCCTATCTCAGCCTCCCAGCCCTCAGCCAGGCTCTTCCCATCCTACCCCATCGGCCTTACCTGGGGCAAAATCAGTCTTCCCGTAGAAGCGAATGACCCCTTGTTTCTGTCCGGCCACCAGCACCTGATCCCCGATGTCGATCTTCAATCCTTCGCGATCCAGGCTGCCGACGGATAAGGATTTATTTCTGAGAGCTGAGAGGAGGAGAAGAGAAAGGAATAAAGAAGGACAGGTCTTGGGTGGCCCTCGTGTAGCAGTCAGACGGTATGGTCTCTGAGCTTGGGGGTTTGCGTGCAGACATTTCCTTGCCCAGCTAGGTAACATCATCATTGCTAGAAGGTGAAGGAGTTTGCAGAGTGGAAGAGAAGGAGAGAGAAGGAGGAGGAGGAGGGGGGGAAGGAGGAGGAGGGGAAGGAGGAGGAAGAAGAGGAGGAGGAGGAGGAAGAGGAGGAGGGGAAGGAGGAGGAGGAAGAAGAGGAGGAGGAAGAGGAGGAGGAGGAAGAGGAGGAGGGGAAGGAGGAAGAGGAAGAAGAGGAGGAGGAGGAAGAAGAGGAGGAGGAGGAGGAAGAGGAGGAGGAGGAAGGAGGAGGAGGAAGAAGAGGAGGAGGAGGAGGAGGAGGAGGAGGAGGAGGAGGAGGAAGGGAAGGAGGAGGAGGAAGAAGAAGAGGAGGAGGAGGAGGAAGAGGAGGAGGAGGGGGACGACAACCATGGGGTCCTAAGTGCTCCTTGAAGTTGGTTGTTCCTTGCAGACATTTCATTGCCCAACCTGGTAACTTCATCAGAGTGAGGGAGGGTGGACTTTGCACACGCTGAATTGCCTTCTTTGCCAGTGTTACTGGGTGTCGTGTTCTCCTTGGTAGCGCTTCAATCGGAGTATTGTGTTTTTGCTTGATTGTTTGTCTGGTATTAATCCCTGCTTCTCTAAAGTGCTGACTGCTGGGGAGGATGTGGGTTCCCCCGCGTTCACCAGCATTGATGACGTTACCTAGTTGGGTCACGAAATGCCTGCAAGGGAACCACCAAGCTCAGAAATCCCCCAGGACCTCACAGTTCAACCTGGATGTCCAGAGCTGGTGCTCCCCCTCCCCCGCCCCTCTTTCTCTTCCGGTCTTCTTTCACAGCCCCTCCCCACCGGTTCGCTCTCTTCTGTACCCCTTTGCTCTCCCTCCAAGAGAGAAGAAATGGCTCTTCCTAATCTTCTCCTCCTTCCACCCGCTAAGGGCTGCCCCCCCCCCACACACACAACACCTCCCCTCCAAAACCCGAGCCCTTGAGTCAAAGCTGAGGGCAGAAGCCACTCTCTGGGGCCTGCCAGCTGCCCGGGACCCCTCCTGCAGCCCCCTCTCTCTCTCAAAAAAAGAGCACCTTTCCGGTCCTTGTCCTTCTCCTTGCGCCCTTTGGCTGTCATGCGGGAAAAATCCATACGGGGGGTCCGTGGCGTGGAGGTGACCGACGGTGTTTGGTCAGCAGCTTTGGAGATCTTGGACACTGAAGCAAACAGCCCTGGGAAGGCAAGAGAGAGAAGAAAACGACAGACCCGGATTAATAACGCTGGCAGGGATTCCACCACGGACGAGTTTCTACTTCTCTGACATGTGACGGATCTGAATTTGATGGAGGGGGAATTCTTTATTGGTTGTGTGCCCAGCCCGGCTACAACTCACCATGCTTTGGTGGGCAAATGAAGTAGCGGATGCCACCCACGCTGCCATCGTTCTTGCCGTCGGGCTTGTCCAGTTCTACACCGACCCACTGGCCGCTGGCAAACTCGGTCGTGCCACAGAAACGCAAGGTGCCCACCTGTATGTGGCACAACATGATGGGGTCAAATGGCGCTCAGAAAACAGAAAATTACCTGCACATTACCTGTCTGGATACAGATGTAATCTGAGCTGGGAATCTAATGGGACACTTTAGGATCTTTCCAAGACTTAACTCAGCACTGAGCCCTCTCTGTGGGCATGCGCACTAGCCAGCTGATATTTGGTTTTTGGCGCTCCGGTGCATGCACACACATGCGCGCATCCCCACTTGGGCACTTGGTGCCGAAAAGGTTTGCCATCACTGCTCTACAACTTCGAGAGAGCAATTCTGCAATTCTTGCACTGTGATGGCAAACCTTTTTGTTGTGGTGTGCGAAAAATGCACGCATGCCGGCACCCATAATGGCGCACCGCACCCCCCCCCGTGCATGCATGTGCAACACCCCACCCCCTTACCTGCACTGCTCATGCGTGCGCCTCCCAGCTGATTTTCAGCCTGTTTGAGGCTGTTTTTGCCATCCTGGAGCCTCGAGGGAAGCCTCTGCCGCTTCAGGAGGCCGAAAAACGGGCCTTCCGGAAATACAGGAAGTGCCTGTTTTCAGCCTCCAGGGGTCCTCTGGAGCCCGGAGGATGCCATTTTCACCCTCCCGGAGGCTCGAGAGAAGTCTCGGGATCCTGAAAACGGGCCCATTTCGTCACTTCCGGTATTTCCGGAAGGCCCGTTTTTTGGCCTCCCGAGGCTACAGAGGCTTCCCTCAAGCCTCCGGGAGGGCGAAAAAGGCCTCAATCGGGCTGAAAATCAGCTGGGAGGCGCGCACATGCGCAGCGCAGATATGTTTGGCTGGGGCTTGCGTGCCCACACAAATGGCTCTGCGTGCCACCTGTGGCACCCACGTCATAGGTTTGCCATCACGATACTATCGGATTCCCTCAAAGGGCTGGCAATCTCCACGATGGGGTTCTGCATCCTTAGGCAGGAACCGATGAAAAAAAGCAGGCGGTTCGAATGAGCCTGAAGAAGAAGACCTGGGGGCAACGCTCTCTCAGGTGCACCCGCACCTTCCTTACCTTCTGCCCGTCCACCAAGACCCGGTCGCCCAGCTTCAGGCCGAGAGAGAGAAGCATGAGGTTCCCTGGGATGTTGTCGTAGTTGGGCAGGGTGACCTTGGGCAGGCTGCAACTCAAAGGCACGGCGTCCAGCAGCAATTGCTTCAGCTCCTTGGCGATCATGGCGGCCTCAGCCTTGTCCAGCGTCATGTCCATGGGGTCCGGCACGACGTCAGCCGGGACCTGCCCTTTGCTGTTCTGTTGAGAGAAAGAGAGACGGGGGGGGGGGGCAATGCAGTTTGTCCCACCCAAGAATGACGCAGGGTCTTTCCACCGATTGCATCCAAGGTCCTCTTCATAAGGTCGAAGGGGGTCTGGAGAGACCCCCCCCCCTCTCAGTGCATGGGCCTTACTCCGCCTGATGAGTTTCCATCCGTTGCTTCTTCTCCTGCCTTTCAGTCCTCTGGAGAATAGCTTGACCCCTTCCTCTTCTTTGAGGCAGCCCCTCAGATACTGGAACACTGCTATCATGTCAGCCCTGGTGCTTCTCTTCCCTAGACTAGCCAGACTGCCCAATTCCTGCAAACGTCCCTCGTACGTTTTAGCCTCCAGCCCCCTGATCATCTCTGTTGTTCTTCTCCGCACTCGTTCTGAGAGCCTCAACGTTTTTTCGGTTTCCTGGTGACAGCCATTTTCTTTCTGCTAATGTCACCCACAGCAGCGTCGCTGGAGGTGCTGTCCTACATTAAGTCTCCTGACTAACAGGCTGGGCTATTTATACGGCATCTTCAAAATCTAATTTTCGCATCTGGTTTGACACATTTTTGTATGTGAGCAACCTTTGGTGTCCGTCTAGAGGAGTTGATCCAAAGTTTTCAACATGCATAAAACAAACGGATTGTGCCTAATAGAAGATCTAATTACAAATAATAATAATAATAATAACAACAACAGCACAACAACTACCTTAACAGTTCCTAGGTCCTTGGTTAGGACTCGAGCTGTTGAGCTACCAGCCAGCCCCACCAAAGATTAACCGAAGATTGATTCTTCTCACCAAAGATTAACCATCATAATAATAATAGTTTTGAAGGCATTGGATCCACTTTCCTGAGAGTAGGGGTCTTTCTTATTGTCAGTTAAAAACCCACCTGCCCGTTATCTGCACCCCCTTTTTTTCTCACCCTGACAGCGGGGTTGGCCCCGTGTTCCAGAAGACACTTCACGGCCCCCAAACAGAGATTCGAAGCAGCGATGTGTAAGGCGGTTCCGTGGTTGAAGTCACTGCACGTCGAGTTGAGAACTTCAGGGAAAAGACAATATAGGCTAGGGTTGGGATTCTGAATTTTTTTAGGCTGCATTTGCAAACTATTAAGCTCTGTATAGCCCCTGGCCTTGGCGGGAAGGAAAGACCAGGTTCTTTATGTCCCATGTGAGGTTTCTCCAACCACAATGTCCACGAAGGTCTTCAAGAGATACAAGGAGCGATGCTAGTAAGCGAGTGAACTTGGAAACGTGTGGACTTCACTCCCAGAATTCCCCAGTCAGAGACGCTTGGTAACTTGAAGACGTGATGACTTCAACTCCCAGGATTCCCCAACCAGCCTGCTATTGTATTTGAAGAGGAGTGGACCACCGCCCCGCCCCCCCATGTTGGCTGGGGAATTCTGGGAATTGAAGTCCACCCATCTTGGCTAAGAAACTCTGGCTTAGAAGGAAAGCTGATAGGAAGAGCAGCACCACAGATCTCACAATAAAGCCTTGTTGTCACTAGCATGAATTGGTGTGCTCCGCTTCCCGCGATGACTCCTAGACAACAGGGCTGGCTCTCCACATTGGACCAACATTTTAGCATCTCTGCCAAGGGCACCAGCCAACATTTCCTGATACAAAATCTCCCAACCCTTGCGCTGTTTCCTGCATTTCAGAATCAAAACTCAAGAGCAGTTCCCGTTTTACTGAGTATCAAAGACCGCAGAGATTAGCAGAGAGTGGAGGGATCCCAGGAGAGGAGCCGCTGGTTGCTGGGAACAGTTTCCCACACGTTAGAATTCCCCAGCCAGCGACCTGTGGTACTTGAGGAGGGGTGGGGGATTCTGGGAGTTGAAGTCTACCCCTCTCCAAATTCCCAAGGTTGCCAAAGGTCGTCCTAAACTGTGAATTGTTCGACTTAAAAATGGCGATTGAAGCAAGCATTAACAAAGCTGCCAGGTGACTTTGGCTTCCCATCACCTGGGTAACGTGTCCCACACACCTTTTGGCTTGGAGGCCTTGAGGAGGATGCGGATGAGTTCAGGGACGTCGAAGTAAGCCGCGTAATGGAGGGCGTTCATGTTGGTCCAGCGGCTGCGCAGTGTCACATCTGCGTCCAGAGCCAGCAGTTGGTTAGAGAGGCGCACGGCGGCGGCAGGGTCACCTGGGATGAGGGAAAACACAGGTAACCTCCCTCAAAAGCCTCTCCAGAGGGAACTGACCCCATAAGTCACCTCTAGGTGAGATGGGGAGGGGGGACATAAATCAGTAAAATAATAAATAGAATAAAAATAAAATAATAAATAAAATTAAAATAAAATAAAATAAAATGAAGTAAAACATGAAATAAAAAGGAAAGTGAAAAGTGAAGTAATAAGTGAAGTGAAATAAAAAGTGAAGTACAAAAATAAAGTGAAGGAAAAAGTGAAGTGAAGGAAAAAGAGTTTGTTAGCAAGTACTTCAAGAATGGCCCTTTATTTTGCTTCAAGTCCCAGTGAGCTAAATTCTAATCTAAACTACAATGACCCTCTTTTTTCTTGGGAAAAAAATAGAGGCAACAAGAAGGATTTTTTTAAAAAATTATAGTTTTGCTTGGTCAAGGAAAATTCAAGCGCCAAATCAAGAAAAATTATACTAAACTGCATATTCTAATCAAGGACAGAAATACAGGACACAAGATCATCATAATCTAAATTTTATAATTGTACAAGAAAGGAGAAGTTTGACAAGAAGGGGCTCAGAAAATTCACATTTCAGGCGTGTGTTTTGGGTAACCCAGCACAAGTCTAAGTTTAGTGCATCTAAAAGTATAAATCCATCTTTTTTTATTGTCTTTAGAAATATGCATATTTTCTGGTTTCACAGCTTTTAATGTTCTAAGCTGCCCAGAGTCGCCTTGGGGGCAAGATAGCTGGCAAATAAATTTAATAAGTAAATAAATAAATATGAATTTCAGTATTTTGTGTCTCACCCACACCGTGTGCGCCAGCTTTACACGCATAATGCAGAAGGGTCATATCTGTCAGCCCATCCCGGTCATCAACATGGCATCCACGCTTCAGGATCTGAAGGGGACAGAAGAACAAGGAAGAGGCTACCGGTAGTCCTCAACTTATGACCACAATGGGTTCCGGAATTTTGGTCACTAAGTGAGTCATCATGATACAGGGTCAATTTCATGACCATTTTCATCATGCAGGTCATGCAGTCATTAAAGCAAATTCAGCTTTCATACCTAAGGCAGGACTAGAACTCACCGTCACCTGGTGATTGGCCCATCCAACTGTCTATCATGCCTAAGGTGGGACTAGAACTCCCCATCTCCCGGTGATTGGCTTATAATCACTCAGCCATCTTCCATGCCTAAGGCAGGACTAGAACCCACTGTCACCTGGTGACTGGCGCACCCAGCTGGCTATCATGCCTAAGGTGGGACTAGAACTCCCTATCTCCTCATGATTGGCCCAAGGATGGACCAGAATTCCCAGGAGGGACTAGAATTCCCCGTCTCCTGGTTCCTGGCCTGGTGCCTTCACCACTTAACCCTCGGGGGCCTGCCCAAGGCCCGCTCACCTCATTGCCAATCATGTCGATCTTGTGCTGCACCTGGGGAACCCATTGGCGGATGATGGCGAAGAGCTCCGGGACGGTGGTGATGGGATCGTAGAGGATTTCTTGGCAAGCGGGATCGTTGGGATCAAAGAAGGTGAAAGCTGCAGAGGAGAGGAGAGGAAAAGGATTTGGTTTCAAAGCAGGTGGGTGGGCCACTGGTCAGAGCAGGGGTCTCCAAGGCTTGGGGGGTTTTAATACTTGTGGACTTCAACTCCCAGAATTCCCCAGCTAGTCCTGAAAGATACTTGCACTTGAAACCTAGTACAGCTCCTCCTGTGCTTATGACCACAATTGAGAACGCCACTGAAAAATGTGACTTGTGACCGTTTCCCACACTTAATGACCACTGCAGCACTCCTCATAGCCTTGCTGAGTAGTAGGAAGGTTGGACTCCACCCAGGTCCTAAGCTGAGGACTACCTGTCCCATACGCCCCTCCGTTGTCGTGCAGGACAGCCAAAGGGGTGCGTATGACTGTCCCTGGTTCATCCCAGGCCGAATGAATCAGCCGGCGTCCGTGATTCAGCTGCCCCTTTTCGTGAATGCATCACTCTCATTTTGCCAGAGGCTTCCTCGGAGCATGAGCAGGCAGATCTGAAGCTTGTGGGATCGTGTGTGTGTGTGTGTGTGTGTGTGTGTGTGAGTGTGTGTGTGTGTGTGTTAAGTACAAGTGGTCCAACAGAGACCTGATTCAGCAGCTGATAAATTGAAATCAGCAGGTCGGTTCGCTCTTTCCATGAGCAATGCAGTGTTCTGGATGCCAATGTGATGCTCGGCCTTGAGTGTGTGTGTGTGTGTGTGTGTGTGTGTGAATGGACTCATCTTTCCATCCTTCCGAGGTGGGTAAAATGAGGACCTAGATTGTTGGGGGCCAGAGGCTGACTCTGTAAACTTCCTTCCTTCCTTCCTTCCTTCCTTCCTTCCTTCCTTCCTTCCTTCCTTCCTTCCTTCCTTGTGGTTAGAATGCAGTATTGCAGGCTAATTCTGCTCATTGCCGGCAGTTCGATCCTGACCAGCTCCAGGTTGACTCAGCCTTCCATCCTTCCGAAGTGGGTAAAATGAGGACCCAGATTGTTGGGGGCCAGAGGCCGACTCTGTAAACTGCTTAGAGAAGGCTGGAAAGCACTGGAAAGCGGTATATAAGTGCTGTCAGGTCAACTGGTCAAGGAGGACCTCTGTCCAGGCTTCACTGGGAAGGATGAGGCTAAAGGAGAACAGGACGGAAAGGAACCAGCTCACCATAATCTTTGGGGAGTGGAGCCGGGGCTGAAGGGTGGACGATGGGCTTCTTCCTCCTCTCCAAGGTTGGGCTCTGGAATTCCAGCGCCTGGTGGTCTTCCTCGGAAGGGAGATCGGCAGAGTCATCTTTGGTCATGGTGGCGGGAAGGTCTTTTCCCTCTGCAAGGGCCAAGAGGAGAGGGGAAATTGGTCAACCAGGGGATAGCAAAGGAATTTGAAACCCAGAGCCAGAAGGCTTGCTCTGAATTAATTACTTTATTTTTTTGTCTCAACTTGATCATATATTATACTCAAGGTGGTGAACATGCTCGATACTCCTTCCTCCTCCTATTTTCCACATAACAACAACCCTGTGAGGTGGATTGGGCTGAGAGACAGGAAATTCACCCAGCCAGCTTTCAGGTCTAAGATAGAACTAGAACTCCCGGTCTCCTGGTGATTGGCCCATAATCACCCAGCCAGCTTTCATGCCTAAGGTGAAACTAGAATTCGCTGTCTCCTGATGATTGGCCCTAAGTTATCCAGTTGGCCTTCCTGTCTAAGAAGGAACTAGAACTTACCAGTTGGCTTTTGGACCTAAGACAGGATGACAATTTTGCATCTCCTAGTGATTGGCCCACAGTCACCCAGCCAACTTTCATGCCTAAGCAAGAATTGGAACTCACTACCTCCTGGTTTCTAGGTGATGCCTTAACCATTAAATCAAGCTGACATTCACCCCACCATGAGACAAGTTTAAAGGTTACAAAGGGAGTAACTCCAAAACTGAGAACATAGAAATATTTAAGAGAACTGAGCTCAACTTTCCCTTCTGGATCACTTCTTGGTTATTCCTCATCGAATTTATTTATTAAATGTATATATTTGTTAAATTTATATACTGCCCATCTCACCGTCAAATGACTAGACAGCTTGCTACATCATAAAACAGTGATATAAAATATTTATATAAAATAATTAAAGCATGAAAACATGGAATGTGAACAAAAGGACTTGAGAAGCTATAGAAGTCAAGTTACTCCTATATTTGCAAATCCCCTTTTTATCTGAAATCAAATCATAAAACATTTTTATGCATTGGGTTAAGCCACAGCTTGCTTAATTATGTCTTATTGACTAAGCCATAATTAGCCGGGTTCCTGTAATAAATTAAACTGTAAACCACGGCCAACTTTATGGCTTGGTTTGCACATGGCACTAAACCAATACAAAACAAATGGTCTTTGGCTTCCTAGGGTCAGCAAACCAGCCAAAAGCACCTGTCTAAAAGGCTCTCAGTCTTGTTAGGGGCTGAACTCGCCAAAGCTTCAATATTCTATTCATTTATCTCAAAATAAGCCCCTCTGAGTTTTATATATATTCAGAATACATTTAAGACTGATTCCTGGTCAAAATCACTTTACTACAGTTGAGTTTACTACGTGGGGACTTCAACTCCCAGAATTCCCCAGTCAGCATGCTATTGAACTTTTGAAGATCTGTGGACTCCAACTCCCAGAATATCTCGGCCAGCATGGCTGCCTGGGGAATTCTGGGAGTTGAAGCCCTCCGGTCTTCAAGTTAGCAAGGCTGAAAGGTAGAGGCTATAAAAGCTAGAGAACTGCTGTGATTTTTGTCTGGGGAATTCTGGGAATTGAAGCCCACCCCTCTTCCAGTTAGCAAGGTTGAAAACACACGGCTCTCCATTTAAAATGACTGAGAATTGAACCCACTAAACACACACACACACACACACACACACACACACACACACACACA
>NW_020769385.1:183097-193803 GCF_900518735.1 Pseudonaja textilis
ACACACACACACACACACACACACACACACACACACACACACATTCCCCTTCCTTTAACCAACAGTTCCATTCCGCTTCAAGAGAGTCACCCCATTTATCACCTCTTTGCAATCCACACAGTCACATTTTGACTCTTCTGGAAATCCCTCCGATTCCCACACGCGCCATCGCCGAAACAGAGGTGCTCTCACTGAGCATTAGAGCTCCATAAAGGGACTCTGGGATCCATTTAACGGTGAGCAGATTCCGGCGGGGCTGCTATTCCCAAGCTTTCTGCTTTAAGAATGGACGGCGTGCAAAACTCAGCCTCACACACTCTCCCTTCCCGCACAAAACCCACACTCAGAGGCCCATGAGCTGGAAGCGATCAATACACAGCCTGGCAGAGATCGTAGGTGTCAACGACAGCGGAGATGGCTCGGGACTGTGGATGTGTGGATGTGTGTCTCTGTCTTTGCGTGTCTCTGGGTACCTTCCAGAGGGGTAGCTGGCTCTATTTTACAGGTTAGCCAAGGAGTGGGGGTGCCCTGTCTGTGGAATTCCCATGCCACGCATGGATACGCGTCCCCTGCAGCCCAATTCCTGGATCTTTGGGGGCTTCCTGAGGTTTGCTTCTAGTGGGTGCATTTGGGGGGGGGGTGTTTTTTGTTTTGCAAAGAGATATGCCTTCCCCCCTTTAAAAACACAAGAAAGGCAGGACATAAAATAATGAAAAGACATAATATGACATAAATGAAGTAAAATGTAACCAAATAAAATGGTAAAAACTAAAATAATATAAAATAAAGTAATTTCGATCAAACCAGTGAAATGAAACGAAACAAAACAAAACCCTTTTTGGGAACGGCAGGAAGGGGCGGGGGGGGGCCTCTCTTTCCAAAATGCCCCCATCCTCGATGGCAGCCAGGCGGGCATCACACACGCCTATTTACATCCTCGATCTGGCACTTTCCAGACCCGCTGGGACTTCGGCTCCCAGAATTCCTTGCAGCTGGGACAATAGCAATCCCGGCTGAGGATGATGGGAGAGGTAGCACTCCGGCACGGAGCCCGTCCTGCTCCCTCTGGCTGAATGAGCCCCCACTCTACCCTGGGGAGCCTTTTTTGTCCTGGGAGGGGCGGGAGGGGGGCAACGATGCTCCAGGACCCCCAAATGGGGAGGGGACACGGTGTCCCCCAAAGAGGCCAAGGCAGAATTCCCAGCGTCTGATTGGGGGAGGGGGGGGTTAGAAATGATGGACAAGAGGGAAGCGGGATGAAGGGGGAGGAGGGAGATGGGGCTTTAAGCGAGCGCAGCATCCTTTCCGTCTTGGGATGCAGGAGCCGGACGGGCAGACGGAGCATCCTGGTCCAGCGGTCGGGGGTGGGGGGCGTGAAGGGGCGGCGGGGCGCGTCGCAGGTCCAGGACGGGGCTCTGCGGCGGGGAAGGAGGCCGAGGCCGACCGGGGGAGGGCCGGGAGGGGGTCGGGAGGACCGGCGGGGACGGCGGTGTGTGTGTTGGGGGGGGGGAGGGCCAGCGGCGGGGGGGGTCCCGCCAAGCCGGGCATCCCCCGGGAAAGGGCTCCCCGGCCGGGATGCAGCGCGCCCACCTACCGGGCGGAGGAGGCGGCCGCGAGGATGCAACGGCGGCGGAGAGGCGACCCTCGGCTGGGCTCGGCGGGCGCAGCGCAAATGGAGGAGGAGGAGGAGGAGGAGGAGGCGATCGCAGCGCTCATGCGCCGCCCGCAGCATCATCAGCGGCAGAAGCCGCCCCCCCCCCCCCGCCCGCCCGCCGCCTGCTGCAGCCCCCCGCGCCCAGGCTTTCGTTGCTGCGGGGATGCAGAGGGTCGTCAGCCCGGGGAAGGGCTCGTGCGGGGGTCCGCAGGGCTGCCGGACCGGGGCCCCTCCCTCCTCCACTCTGGGGTGGGTTGGGGGTCCCTCCGGGCACAAGGGCGGCTGGCCCCCTTCCTTCCTCGGGATGAGAAGTTGGGGGGACCCCCGGCCGGGCCTCTTCCGCAGACCCCTCCGACGTGGGGCAGATGGCAGAGGACGCCTGCAACCGGCCGGTTTCCAGGTCACACAGAGCTCTGCTGCAGCCAACTTGGCTCCTGCCCCCCCCTCGCCCCCCCAAAAAAAGAGGCTGACATGAAAAGCCTTTTGTTTTATTGAAAAAAACCTTTTGTTGCATTTGTTAAAGGCTTGTCTGGGCCTCTGTGATTCTATAAGCAAGCATACATCAATGCAATATTCCTTCCTCTTTCTACTTTCGCCCACAACAACCCTGTTAGGTGGGCTGGACTGAGAATGAGCGACTGGCCCAAAGTCACCCAGATAGCTTTCATGCCTAAGGAAGGACTAGAACTCCCCGTCTCCTTGGTGATGGACCCAAAATCACCCAGTTGGTTTTAACAGCTAAAGCAGGACTAGAACTCCCCGTCTCCTGGCGTTCGACTCAAAAGTCACCCAGTGGGCTTTCATGTCTAAGGTGAGACTAGAACTCCTCATTGCCTGGGGATTGACTCAAAGTCACCCAGCCAGAGTTAAGCAGGACTAGAACTCCCTGTCTCCTGGTCACTGACCCAGTCATCCAACTGACTTTCGTGGCTAAGGCACACAAGGATTCTCCTGGTGACTGACCAACACCTTCACCACAACGCCAATCATAACTCCCTCCCCCCCCCAAAAAAATGTTTTTCAAGAAGAAACACCGCTTGACAGTGGTCTGTAGTAAGGCAGCTAAGCAAAACCACCCATTGGGGCCGTATAGATGATCTCAAAAACCTCAGCCAGTTGAAAATTCTAGGAACGCAAACCAGATTGGGATATCAATAACCCGGAGGAATGTGGGCTTTCTCACCAATTGCCATTTCCTTCTGGGCAAATAAATCTCACCCTGCCTGGTTTTATATGCCATGATAACTCACTCTCTGTTTGGCTGCCTTCCAAGCTGAAAATCTCCATTTTCTTCCCTCCTGGATCTGCTTCGGTCTGCAACTTTTCCAGCTCTTCATTCGGGGTGGGTGAAGGGAGGGGGCGGGGGCGGCGGCCAGACATATGCAGAATGTATCTTAAGTGTGATAGATTTATATAAGGGATGAGATAAAGCATAGTAATTTACTTTTGCTTCCTTGGCCAGTCAGCCTAATGTGGAATTGGCCGGTTTCCAAACAGCTGCACGCTGGGACAGCATCCTAACCCATTATGCACAGTTCATTATAGTTATCAACCTCAGCAACTTTAAGAAGCATGGACTTCAACTCCCAGAATTCCCTGAGCGTGGCCGTTGGGAGTTCACAGCACTGGCATGATGGCTGGGTAATTCTGGGAGTTGAAGCCCACCCATCTTCCAGTTCCGTAGCATGATGGCTGGGGAATTTGGGGAGTTGAAGTCCACCCTTCTTTAAGTAGGGTCTGCTGGGGCGGGTTGGACTAGATGACCTACAAGATCCCTTCCAACTCTGTTAATCTTAAATTTCTGAGGTGATGATAAACACTGGCCCACTTTAACATACTCCATTGTACTTGATGTGCAGGATGGAGGATAGAACCAACCAGGGCTTTCGCAGGGGAGATTTTTTTAAAAAATCAAGACGTTTAACAGCCGCAAGAATAGCTCATGCTCAATGCCAGAAGCACGAATGGATGAATCGATCATTCAACAATTATGACATGTGCTGAAATGGACAAACTGACCTTAATGTTACAAGAGAAAGATGAGCCTGAATACTATAAAATTTGGGGAAAATGGTACAATTGGATTGAATTAAGACGGATGGAAAACGAAGGAGTTTAAGATAAGCAATAGATTAAATGTATATATTCGTACAAAATTGTATATATTTGTAAATATGTACAAAAGATAGAAATGTATGAGATTGATGTCACAGAACTGTTAACGTTATGATTATCTTTTTGTTTTGTTTTTAAAAGGCACAAAAGACTATTAAAGTTTATTAAAAATAAATAAAAAATAAAAAAATCAAGACAAGGACCACCTGGGTCATACGGTCGCCATCTTAACTTTGGAAAACTCCACCCGGTGGACACACCTGGATCCAAAGTTCTGGATTTCCTCCTCCTGATGTAATCAAAGCCAACCAAAAGATATCCTGACAGATTCCCTTTATTCAGTTTAAATTACAGAACTACATAAACATACAAGCACATGCAAAGAGATCATCCCTGCTCAATTCTCTTATGGTTTACCCTGGCCTTCCCCCGCCACCCCGAGCTGGCGACTTCCAGATGGGGTGAACTGGACTACAACTCCCAGAATTCCTTTGGCTACCTGGGCTGGGAATTTTAGGCCCAATGTACCTGAAAGGTGCCAGACCGGGGAAGGTTTGTAAAACCTTCGATGAAATCTTTCCTCCGGTGCTTAGGTTAATCACAGAAATCAGTGTGTTTTATTGGTGTGTCGTCGTTTTCTTTAAATTAAAAACAGAAGAATTAACCAATGAAAGGATTTATGATCAAAACTCATTCGGGATCTTATTTGGCAGCTAGTTGGAAAAATCTTTTGGGGCTTCAAGACAAATTACGGGAATTGGCCATGAGGAAAAACAGAACAGATTCTAGACGCTCTTCGGATTGACGACGTTGTATGTTCTTAATCTTGTCTACGGAGAGTTTTGCATTCAGCGTGGTGGGTTTTTCCAGATGCTTTTGAACTACAATTCACAGAAACCCCCAACCTGTATTGCTGGGGGGGGGGGGGGGATTCTGGGATGTTCCAGGGTGAAGGAGGCAGGCCCAACTGCAGCTGGTTCGGGGGCTTGCAAAACACACACGCATTTCCAAAAGCGTGAGGCCGATTGTCGATTGTTGTCGTGTCTCAATCTTTTCCACATTTCCCTTTTTGGGTGTT
Organism: Pseudonaja textilis; assembly: GCF_900518735.1. Next base: position 187,945 of record NW_020769385.1, read on the forward strand.
CGTGGCTCCTTAAAAGATTTTCTCCCCACTCCTTACCACGATTCCTGCACGCCCTTCCTGCCCCCCCCCCTTCCATTCAACCCCTTAATAATCATCATCATCATAGTCACAATAACCCATCGGATTGCAAGTTCTGTATGAAAGACTCCACTGGGAATCACCTCTCCCGTCTAGTTGGAATCAGCAAGGAAAAATGGGAATCTGAGGCCTTTGAAACAAAAAAAAACCACCAACAGACAGCAAAATTCTAGGACAGAGGTCCCCAAACTTGGCCAGTTCAAGACTGGTGGCCTTCAACTCCCAGAATTCTCCAGCAACAACATAGCTTACTCTCTTGCGATCCCTTCCTCTTCAATCTCTCCTCTTTGCGGGAGAGGAGAAAAAGAAACGGACACGGCCGGCTGAGGAATTCTGGGAGTTGAAGTCCACACGTCTTAAAGTGGCCAAGTTTGGAGACCCCTGTTCTAGGATAGGAAAATGAAAAGGCTGCTCGAGAAATACAAGCAGGAGGAGGAGGAGGAGGAGGAGGAGGAGGAGGAGGAGGAGGAACAAGAGGTTGAAGTCTTCCCTTTTGCACTACAATTCCCATTACCCTGGGCCATGGCCCTGCCAGCCGGGGCTGATGCAAATTAGCAGCCTTGCAGAGCCCCGAGGAGGATGAGGGGTGAAAGTGCGTTATATATAATCATCTCTAAGACCTCCACCCCAAGAGAGAAATCAGAAGATAAGGTGCTGAAGGAATAAGGCAGAGGTCTTCAACCGTGGCCGCTTGAAGACTTGTGGACTTCAACTCCCAGAATTCCCTAGGCTGGAGAATTCTGGGAGTTGGAAGTCCACAAGTCTTCAAGTGGCCAAGGTTGGGGACCCCCGGAATAAGGCCACAGAGAGGTAGCCGAGGCTCTGCTTAGCTGGGCCAGCGTTCTTGGGGGGTGCGGGGGGTGGGTGGGAGGGCGAGCTCTGGCCACTTCCTGGGGAGGCCTGAGGGGGCAACCAGAGGCAGAAAGGCCGGTTCTCAGCTGCCCCCACCCCCCCATCCAATCCTGGCTCACTGTTCTTCCAGCCGGAGGATGGTCTCGTTGCCTTCGCTGGAGTGTTGCGGCACGGCGTAGAGCAAGGCCGGTTCTCTGTCCTGGCAGATGATGGCCACTGCGCCACCGGCCTCCGGCACGAAGGTGCTGGACTGCAGGCAGGCCTGGGGAGGGGAGGACAGAGAGTGGGTTAGGATACCTGGGCACCTTCGGCCAGTCGGACAGGGTTCTGAAAGCGCCCGCTGGGTCCACGGGGACTCAAATGGGCCGCTTCCGATATCTGAGGGGCCGCCCCAGAGAGGAGGAAGTGGGTCAGGCTATTCTCCAAGGCACCTGAAGGCCAGACAAGGAACAATGGATGGAAACGGAACAAGGAGAGATTCAACCTGGAAATGAGGAGGGATCTCCTGATTGTGAGAACCATCAACCGGTGGAACAGAAGTTGCCCTCGGAAGTTCATCGACTGGAGGCTTTCAAAAAGAAACTGGACTGCCATCTCTGTCAGAAATGGTGTAGGGTCTCCTGCTTGGGCAGAGGGTTGGACTAGATGACCGACAAGGTCCCTTCCAACTCTGATTATCGGTTATCATTGCTTCACCCATGGCCAGACCGTTGAAGTATAGGCAGTCCGAGACTTACAACTGTTCGTTTAGGGACCAAAGTTGTGATGGCACTGATTAAAAACATCCCTACTGATCGTGTTTCCCACTTATGACCACTGCAGCGTCCCTGGGGCTCATGTGATCAAAATTCAGGCGCTTGGCAACGGGTTCCTATTTATGATGGTGGCAGAGCCCCGGGAGTCACATCAGAGGTGGGATTCAGCTGGTTCTGACCAGTTCTGGAGAACCGGTAGCGGAAATGTTGAGTAGTTCAGAGAACCGGCCAATCCCACCTCTGACTGGCCCCGCCAACCCCCTCTATGTTCCGCCTCCCATTGAGTCCCAGCTGATTGGTTGGGTCTCCTTTGGTTGCCCCGCACAGGAGAAGGGAGCTGGAAAGCAGGTTAGTGGGGTGTGGAGGGGGAATTTTACAGTATCCTTCCCCTGCCACGCCCACCAAGCCACGCCCACCAAGCCACGCCCACAGAACCGGTAGTAAAAAGAGTTTTGAATCCCACCCCTGGGTCCCAGGATCCCATTTCGTGACCGTCTCGGCAGCACAGCCGACGGAGCAAAAAAAAAACCCAACAACCCACATTCACCAACCATCTTCCCCCCGATTGAAACAACTGCGGCGATTCCCTTAACAGCGGTGGCAGGGAAGGTCGTAAAATGGGGCGAAACTCCCTTAACCAACGCCTGGCTTAGGCGCAGAAGCGTTGGGCTCCCTGGCGGGCGTAGGCCGGAGGACTCCCTGTCCCGTACTCCCCCCTTGCGCCCCGATTCCCTCCCCGCCCCGCCCGCCCCCAGCAGGAGGAAGCGCCCCATCCGCTCACCATCTCCAGGACTTTCAGCTTCTCCTCCGACACCAGGTTCTCCTTCCAGAGCTGCTCCACCATGCTCTCCATGGCCTCCAGCTTGGCGCAGTGCCGCCGGTGCCTTTGCTGGAGCCCCTTCACCTTCTTCTGCAGCCCCATCACCACCTCCGCCAGCTCGGCCGTCGTGCCCCCTTCCTCTCCTCGGTGGTGGTAGCGGTGCTCCTCCAGGGGCTCCTCCGGAGAGTCGGCCGAGCTGCCCTCCTCCAGCTTCGCCTCCTCGGCCGAGAGGGGGGCCTTCGGGGGCGCGTGGTTGGAGACGATGGGCAGGGTGGAGACGATGGGAAGGCTGAGGGCCGAGGACAGCACCGTCTCGGGGGGCGTCAGCCCGGAAGAGGCCGTGCCGGCCGCCGTGACAGGAGCGGTGGGGATGGTCTCGAAGTAGGCCACCATCTCGGTGGTGGCGGTGGGCTCCTGCAGGATGGGGAGGGCTACGGAGGAGCCGCCGCCCTCCAGGAAAGGCTCGATGGAGACGTTCTCGATCACCAGGGCCCCCTCTTCCGCCAGGGCTGCTGGCTCAGCCATCACAGCCCGTACCGAAGTCTGATCGCCTGCGGCCACCACTTCGCAAGGCACAGCCACTTCGGCGCACAGCTGCCCGGCCAGCCCTACGGAAGAGCCGGGCAAGGCCCCCAGGGCGGCCTGGGGCAGGGAGGCCACCAAATCCACCACCTGCTGCTCCAGGGGCTCCGGCAAGGCCACGGCTGGCATGGAGGAAGCCACCGCCAGGGTCACCCCTTGGAGGGGCTCCACGATTTGGACCAGAGGAAGCAGGTTCACCGTCCCCACCAGGGGCCCCGAGAGGGCCTGGAAGTCCAAGTCAGGGGCCGAAGGCTGGGCCTCCAGGTAGACCGGGGTGGCGGCCACACCGGGGTCTATGGCGATGGTGAGGGTCTCCATGGGGCTGGGCTCCTGGCAGGCCGGGGTTTGGGCAGCGGTGAGGGTGTCCCCCTCGCGCTCAAGGAGGGCCTTCTTGGCCGGGGCGTCAGAAGCCGGTTCGACAGCATTCTCCCTCTTCTGAAAGAAAGCCAAAGAGCCAACCGTCAACAAGGCAGGGCAGCCTCCCCTGGTCTGCCAATCAAGGAGACTCTTTGTGGCTCAGTGTTGAAATGTGCGGTCTCAGATGCTCTCTGAGCTGGGTTGTTTCCTTGCAGACGTTTCACGACCCAACTAGGGAACTTCATCAATACTACAAGTGGGATTTGTGAAGAGGAGGAGGAGGAGGAGGAGGAGGAGGAGGAGGAGGAGGGGACAAGGGGGTCTCGGGTACTCTCTGAGATTTGATGGTTTTCTTGCAGATGTTTCATGACTCAACTAGGGAACATCCTCAGTGCTAGAAGGAGAGGAGGAGGAGGAGGAGGAGGAGGAGGAGGAGGAGGAGGATAAGTGGGTCCTTGGGGCTCTCTGAGCTGGGTTGTTTCCTTGCAAACGTTTCATGACCCAACTAGGGAACATCTTCAGGACTAGGGGGGAAGTTTTCAGGGAGGAGGAGGAGGAGGAGGATGGGGAGAGACTAAAGAAGCCCCTGTAAGCAGAGGACTACCTGTAGGAGCAGCCTATTGAGGAGGATTAGGTGAGAGGTGATCACCACCTTCCAGGACTTGAAGGAGAGGGAGTTGGCTTCTAGTTCAAGGCCCCCAGGGCAGAAGAAGCCTTTGATCTCTCATAATCTCCGGGAGCCTGGAATGAATCGAGGGCTTTGTCTCCCTGATGGAAGATTCCAGGCCTTTTATTCCCTAAACAAGCTTGGCACATACCTGTCTTTCCACCTGATTCTCTCCAGGGGTAATTAAAGCTGCACTTAAAGTCACCTGACAATAGTTGTTTACTCCTGGATTTAAGTCCAACCTGCTACAGAGCCGGAATATTCAGCTGTGGCCACCAGGGGCCTGCTCAGAAACCAAGGCCCCATCAGCAAACACACACACACACACGCACATGCACACACGGACACACAATAATTAAACCCTGATATTTATCTTTCCCAAGCTGAGATAAACCTGAACTTATGTTTATGGCCAGCTAAATCCAAGCCCAAATAGCAGCATGATTTTACTCTCTGACCCTTCCTGTCCTCGGAATCAGATTGTGTGAATAGGAGCCCCGAGGTTTCAGAATGAAAATAAAAGAGAATGAATAAAATGCTTTTTAGTCTCTTATTTTGTCTACTTGTAAATGTTTTGTATGGTCTTTTTTTGGGGGGGGGTATTGTTCTATAGACCAGGGGACTCCAGCCTTGGCCACTTTAAGACTCGTGGACTTCAACTCCCAGAATTCCTCAGCCAGCAAAGTTGAAGTCCACCAGCCTTAAAGTGGCCAAGGTTGGAGTCCCCTGGTCTATAGACTACCCACAGTGGCTGTAACAGTGAAATGGGCAGCATATAAATAAATATATTATAGGAACATATACCCCTTGCGTGCAGTATATATATATATTATGGGAAGACACCAGCATTGGTTTACTGTCTCATTGTTTATAACGCAGGGGTGTCCAACTTGGTGACTTTTAAGACTTGCGGACTTCAACTCCCAGAATTCCCCAGCCAGTCATGAATGATAGAGTTGGAAAGGGCCAGAAGGATCACCTAGTCCAGTATTTCTCAAATCTAGGCCACTTTAAGACTCGTGGACTTCAACTCCCAGAATTCCTCAGCCAACCTTGGCCACTTTTAAGACTTGTGGACTTCAACTTCTCCAGGTCTGGCTAGGGGCTTCTGGGAGTTGAAGTCCACGGTCACCAACGTTGGACGCCCACTGCTTTCACCTTTCTCCACTCAGTCTACACATCTGAATAGGTCTCTAACTTTACAAAGGGAGACTTAAATTGCCTTGTTTCCTCTCCCTCCCGATCTTCTCTTGGCAGCTCATTCCCACCCCGTGGAGGAAAAGCCAGGGGATTCTCACCAGTGGGCCGTCCGACGTCTGGAAGATGGTGGGAACGGCGTCGGGCTTCAGGTAGCGAACCCCCCACCGGTACTCAAAGCAGGAGGGGGCAAAATGATCACTGCACAAGTGTTGGTGTTTGGTGGGGGTCCATTTCTCTTGGTTCATTTGCGACAGCCATTGCCGGAGACGCTCAGGACTGTGTAAGGGAAACCTGTAGGGGAACAGAAAATAATGATCAGGATGAATGAGATATAATTAAATATAATTAAATATAGGCAGCCGAAACAAGGGTGCATTCCGCCTACTGCATTCCTCGTTTCTCTGCTGACCCCCTTATCTTGTTCATGGGAACTTTTTTCCATCTCTCTCTCTATATAAAAATGAAATGCCCCTCATGCATCACCACAAAGTCTCCAGAACCATAAAGCCTACAAACTTGACATTTGACACGTATCTTCCTCTTAGCTT
>NW_020769385.1:194203-205186 GCF_900518735.1 Pseudonaja textilis
CTCTGATGCTAAGGAGTTTCTACTCCCCCTCCCCACCTGGAAAGAAATCTCTTCCACAGGCAAAACACAAGCAGAGGAGAGGAATTTCAGTTTTAGTTTCACAGCAGCACCAAGCAGCTTTAGTACAGAACAGTTGAGCTAAGCCACGTCCAGGCTCCTTGCTGTCTCCTCCTTGCTCACACAGCAAATACTGCTTCAGTGTCCAAACAGCCCTCAACTCTCACACACGCTGAGAGGATGCTAACCAGATGAATACCGACGGATGGTGGAAGGCAGAGGCAGGATTCCCCCGCTCTTATTTTCCTCCCCAAAAACTAGGCCCAACCACATAGATTCGTAGTGAAGCACAGGTACCCTGCTAGTTCTTTGTAAAGCTTCAGGTACAAGAGGGGTCAAAGAAGTCAAGATGGCAGCTACGATATGCAGTTAAAGCTCTGCCTGTTTTGAAATGCTAAATAATTTGGCCCCTTAAAACACACTGTGGCTTATTTCAGAGAAAAGAGTGCTATTTATTAAATGTATATGCTGCCCATCTCAGTCTCAAGAGTGATGTTGCTTTAATAGACTATTAAAATCGAATTTGCTGGAAGGACAAGCCTGTTCCTACTAGCCAGTCTGGCGTTATCAGAGAAATTCCCAAGTCACAACCTTATGTGTATATTGTGTATATATGTACAATGACAATAAAGTATTATTATTATTATCATCATCATTATTATTATTATATTATTCACAAAAAACAAGTGTACACAGCAAACGAGATAACTATGCTGGGTTTTATATCACAAATCACTAGTCAAACCCTTCCCAAGCGTTTAGGACTGCGTGATGTATAGGCGGATTATGCAAGCAGATCCCAGTAAGGTGGCCTTCTCCAGCTGACCAAGGGTGATTTTGTTAGCGCCAATTGTTTTCAAGTGCTTGCCTAGGTCTTTTGGCACAGCAGCACCCAGTGTGCCCAGTACCACTGGAACCGCCTGCACTGGTTTATGCCAGAGTCTCTGCAGTTCGATTCTCAAGTCCTGATATTTGATATTTTTCAAGTTGTTTCTCGTCGATTCTGCTGTCACCAGGTATGGCAATGTCGACAATCCACACTTTTTCCTTTTCCACAATCGTGATATCCGGGGTGTTGTGTTCCAAAACTTTGTCACTCTGTATTCGGAAGTCCCACAGTAGTTTTGCATGATCATTTTCGACCACCTTTTCAGGCTTATGATCCCACCACTTCTTCGCTACAGGAAGATGGTAGTTGTAACACAAGTTCCAGTGGACCATCTGAGCGACTGTGTTGTGACGTTGCTTGTAGTCAGTCTGAGGATTGTCTTACAACAGCTCAATATGTGATGGATGGTTTCGTCCGCTTCTTTGCAGAGTCTGCATTTGGGGTCATCAGCAGATTTTCCTATTCTGGCTTTGATTGCATTCATTCTGATGGCTTGTTTTTGGGCTGCAAGAATCAGGCCTTCTGTCTCTTTCTTCAGCGTTCCATCGGTCAGCCATAACCAGGTCTTTTATCTATTTTTCCTTGCATCTTTTCAAGGAACTGTCCAGGAAGTGCTTTGTTACGCTAGCTGTCAGCCCAAATTTGCATTGCTGTGTTCCCGTATTGATCCTTGGTTTGCTGCACTTTGAGCAGCTTCCTCTTGTTGACCTCCATCAAAGCTGGTTCAACACTGTCTTTCACATAATCTGCCAGAGCGTGCTTCTCTTCTTCGACTCTCTGCTTCACTTGCCAAAGTCCTCTGCTGCCTGCTTTTCCGGGCAAATATAGCCTGTCGATGTCACTACGTGGGTGCAGCGCATAGTGTATGGTCATCAGTTTTCTCATTTACCTATCTAGGCTGTCCAGCTCTGCCTGTGTCCAGTTTACCATCCCAGCAGGGATTGATGACGGGTATGGCCCAGGTATTTTTAGCCTTGATGGTGTTACCGCCACTCAGTTTGCTTTTTAGAAGTTTTCTAAATAATAATAATAATAATACGAAACCCAGCATAGTCATCTCGTTTGCTGTGTACACCGTCATTTTTTGTGTATAATAATAATAATACATGGAGTCTGTTTTCCGGGTTTGTGTTACGAAAGTCAGAGAGTTGAGTTTGTTGCATTTGCCGGACCAAAAAAACCACAGTTTTGTGGAAGAAACCAACTACCAACTGCTTCTCCTTTTTGCCCAGAGGTCCACAACGACACATCCACGAGCTCAGCACAAGTCAACGTTACTTTCTGAAAATCTACTCCATGTTTCCCGCATTTCTGAAAAGCCCAAAGCGGATCCGGGCAACCTAGATTTCTTGATATCCTGCCTTTATTGTTTTTTTACAAATAACTCAAGACGGAGTTCTCCTCCTCCTCCTATCTTCCCCACTATGACAACCCTGTGAGGTAGGACAAGCTAGCCCAAAGCCACCCAGCTGCTTTTGTGCCCAAGACGGAACTAGAATTCACTGTCTCCTGTTTTTTTTTAGGCTTCTACCTTCACCACGCCACACCCATTAATGGGGCTGCCCACGAACCCCAGATTCAAGTCCCCATTCAGCCCCAGAGACCCCCTCTCTCCTTCCAGGTGGGGTAGAATGAAGAGTGGGCTCTTCCTTAGATAACCCTTTCCCATAGGAAGCAACAGCCAGAGACTCCCAAAGGTCTGTTGGTCCCTTCCCCATTAAGAGCAGCCCTGGGACCCCAAAAGGCCAACCAGAGGGGTCTCCTGCCCCACTGAAGGAAGGGTTTTATCCCTCCCAGGAGGTCCCTTGCCCCGCTCCTAGAGGGGGTTTCCTGCCCCCACAGTCCCACGCCCCCCCCCAAGCTGGGCCGGACTACAAAGCCCATCCCTCCACGCTCCCTGGGAGTTGTAGTCCGGGGAATCCCGCCTGGGGAGGAAGGGGGGGTCAGGCTAAGGTGGGGAGGGGGGCTTCCTCCCCCCCTCCCCCTCCCCCCAGCCCCGATCCCTGGCACGAGGCGGGTGGACCCGGAGGGGGCATCCCAGGCAGACCTCCCCCAGCCCCCCCCTCCCTCCCTTCCCGGAAGGAGGCTGACTTGTAGAAGCTGAGCCGCCGCTGGTCTCGCCGCGGCTGCCCGGCCGAGTTGGAGCATCGCGGCGCCCGGCAGTACTTGGTCATCGCGGCGGCGGCGGCACCTCCGGGGAGCTTCCAGCTCGTTTGTTGACTGATGACGTCACGCGCGCCACACCTCCCGCGCCGCCACGCCCCCTCTCTGCGCCTGCGCAGAGCGGGCAGGTGACGCCCTGGCCCGCCGGGCGGAGGCCGACAGTGCTGGCCATAGAGATAGGAAAAGGGAAGAGGAGCTCCACTCGCTTTTATATATATTGTATAGATTAGATTAATTAGATTAGATTAGATTAGAATAAACGCCATAGGCAGACATAGATGAGAGAGAGAAAGATGTGATGATACAGACAAAATATATAGTTAGTTAATATATGGAGACGTGGGTACTTTATTTTTCTTATCTTCATTTTTAAGTGCTTTGGTTTTATTGTATTGCGAACAGTTGCTCGGGTGCATTCACAGTTTCGTTGTACTTGTACAATGTCAATAAAGTTCTTCTAATTCTAATTCTAGTTCGATGGATAGATATAGATCAAGGGTCCCCAAACTTGGCAACTTTAAGACCAGCCCAAAGAATTCTGGGAGTTGAAGTCCACAAGTCTTAAAGTTGCCAAGTTTGGAGACCTCCGATATAGACAGATAAAAGATATATAGATATATTATGCGCAAACTTGCAGATGACAGCAGCTTTTAAGCCCCCAGAATTCCCCAGCCAACATCTTAAAGTGGGCCAGTTCAAAAAACACTGTATTAAATGCACCCCGTTGCTCATTTTAATGGATCAACTGGGATTTAATGGAGTTGGCCGGCAAGTGGAAAACTTGAAGAAAGACAAAAAAAAAAAAAAAGTAAAGGAAATATTCGAGATTTCGGCGAATCCGGCCAGATTCGAACCCTTGGAGCTGCGTAAAAGGGCGGCGGCTGGGACGGCGCCGCCTAATTGGTCCAAAGTAAAGCGGCGGCGCGCGCCCGGCGCGGAAGGCTTCCAACTTTGGAGGAAGGCCGTTGGTCGCCAAACCTGCCTCCCATTGGCCGCTTTCGGGCGTGATTGACGCGGCGCCGGCCAACGGCGGCGCGGCACCGTTTCCGCGCGCTGTTTGGGACGGTTACGGGGCGCTGAACGGCGGAGGCTGAAGTGGGGAGAGACCCGCCGGTTGGCAAGCAGTCCGGCTCGGTAGGGAAGATGGCCGGCGGCGGCGGAGGAGGAGCAGGAGGCGGCTGCTTCTACCCGCGAACGACGAATCCGAGCCTCGAGTCGCCGCCTCTCCTCAGCCTGAGGCGAAGGTCGAAGCAGCAAGGGCCGGAGGAGGCGGTGAGGGGCGGGGCCAAGCCAAGGAAGCATGGAGCCGCCGGTGGAAAGGGGAGGAGCCTGGGGCGGGGCGGGGCTAGAGAGGGGGCGTGTTCCACAAAAGGGTTCTGTAGCAATATATATCTATATATCTATATACGTACGTATATATAGATGTATATATATGTATATGTGTGTATGTGTGTGTGCATGTGCATATATGTATAATATATATAACTATGTGTGTGCGTGTATATATAGATATACATATAGGTATATATAGATATATATTACAAACTATTCAAAAAATACGAGTTCCAGGTATACTTGTAAAAGAAGAAACAGACATCCTATGATCTCCGGAACTAAAAATTGAAAGGGCCTATTTACGCCTGCACACATACAAATACACACATACATATGTATATATGTGTGTGTGTGTGTATACGTATATCTATCTATCTATCTATCTATCTATCTATATATCTATCTATATATCTATATATATATCTATATATATATATATATATCACTCTATCCATATCTCATTTATCTACCATCTATCATTCAGCTATCCATCCATCCTCTATTGTCTGTCTGTCTATTCATCATTTTAGCTGTTGTCTATCCACTGCGGGATGTAGGCTTCTTCTGCATGTTTCCAACCTATAGAGTCCTGTATGTATTAATCACGAAGAGGGCTCACATTGAAACATTAGTCAGGTTCCTCGTGCACTGGGGAAAAGAAGGCTTGGTAAGAGCCACAATGCCTTGTCTGTTTTCTATCAGGTGACTCTTGAGCGAGTGTTGGGAATAACCGCTCAAACCAGCAATGGCTTAACTTGTGACCCAAACTCAGGACAGGTTGCATATCCAACAGGGTAAGTCCTTTGCTACCGTGGAGTGAAACTCTCAGATGCACCATAGAAATTACTACACAAATAAAATAGTACACAGGGTTAAAGGCAGGCGGGGTGGAGGGTGTGCACTGTACATCTGTTTTCAAATTTTCGGGGGTAGGAAATGACTTTGTATCCTAGCCCCTTAAACCATGGTTTATACCATGGTGACAGTGAAATTTTTCTAACAGTCGTGAATGCTGGAATGGCAAGGGGTTGATGCGACTTTTAATTTAAGCTAATGTATTAGATGTTCTTACGTGCTCCTTTTCATTACCCGAACTAGATTCTCCATGCTATTTGGTCCCTGTTTCATAGCCAGAAGAAGAAAGTTATCCGCCATTAACCTTAATATTTTTCCATAGTTTATCCCCACAAGAACCCACCTGGTAATCCCACAGGCTCCTATGCTGTCTGTCATTTTCTTCTGCAGCTCTCAAAGACGTTTGCAAGCATTTCTATTAGTGTATATTGGTGGTGGAGGGACCCTTTGAGAGCTGTATACAATGAAATTTCATTATAATGTATGCCGATTAGTGTGCATTTAAAGTGACAATAAAGTTATTCTAAGTTCCTCCCATTTTAAATAAAAATGCCAGTTCCCTTTAGGGCGCAAGCAGGGAGTGTGTTTAATTTTCATTACAGTTTCATTTAAAGGGGTCTTATATCACAAATCACATTTATTGCTTGTGTTGACTGTTGAGGGAAAAAAAACATAATTTAACTGACCTAATTCAGTTCTGATATACGATTTAAATGAGTTTCCAGGTTTTTCTTGCTCAGGGCCAAAGGCTCAGCCTGGTTCCCTCTTAGTGTCTTTGATTTAGTGTTTTTCAAAGCAACAGGACTGCCCCCCCTCCCCCCACCCGATGAGCTTTCGCCTATGAGGGGGTCCTCAAATTTTTTTCCTCCCCTTTTGAATCGTGGGAAATTGTCTCCCATGTCAACATTTTCACCTTTTCCTCAGGTGTGTGGTTGTGATTTTCAATCCTCAGAAGAACAAACAAAGGCACATCTTTAATACGGCCAGGTAAGCCACAAGTTTGATTTTTCTTTTTTAATCCTTCCTGAAGCTTTGAGAGTTTCCCAGGGAAGGGGCCCTGACCATTACGTGGACCTGAGGTTCAGTTGCTCCACGGTCAGTCAATTCATTGGGGACAAGAGGTGCAAGAAGCATTTTTGTAATTTCCCTACAAGTGGCGGAGGAATAGTCAGTAGTAGAAAAAGGCCTTGCATTTGTTGGATAAAAAGGTTTGGGACAGCAAGATATCAACCATGTTTTGTTGTCAGCCAGGTAGTCCTCAACTTACAACAATTATAACTTACAACAATTTATTTAATGACTGTTTGAGGTCACAACAGCACTGAAAAGACTGGTATTCACACTTAACGACCATTGCAGCATCCCCATGGTCACGTGATCACAATTCAGGCACTTGGCAACTGGTCCTTATGACCCTCCCGGTGGTCATGTGATCCCCATTTGTGACCTTCCGACAAGCAAAGTCAATGGGGGAAACTGGATTCACTTCATGACACAATTGCAGTGATTCACTTAACAGCCGTGGCAAGAAAGGTCCCCAAATGGGGCAAAACTCAGGACTGCCTTGCTTAGCAATGGAAATGTTGGGCTCAGTTGTGGTTGTAAGTCGAGGACTTCCTTTGGTGGATGTATTCTACTGGTCTTCGTTTCTATGAAGAAAGGAAGTAATGAAGGTTTTTTTTCTCTCGTCTTAAGGAAAACTGTGACCGCTTTATCTTTCTCTCCCGATGGGAAATACGTGGCCACGGGAGAGGTGAGTAAGTCTTCTAACAGAGAATACAATTAAAAAGATAAAAAGCCACACCAAGGAAAAATAATAAAATAGAAGGTTCTAAAAAAAAGGGGTACTGCGAAGTACCGCTCTCTATATCACCTCTTCACCTTGTTCCAGTTGATTTCGCTGTTCTTCCCCGGAAGCCCTGGACCGTATCGGGCCCTTCTTATAAACCATGCGGGGCTACCCGCAGTGGGAATGGCGGATGTTTAAGAGGAGCTTACGATGAAACAGGGAGCGCTTCCTTAAGGAGGAGCGCAGATTGAATACAAAAGCAAATGGCCTCAGGAAAGCCGGGCACTGAGGTCGGCCAGGGAAGAGAACGAGAGAGGATCAAACTCCCGAAAGCCGTGGCATGAAGGAAGAGGGAGCGGGTTAAGAGAAGCTGAAGAGCAAAAGGCTAGACAAGGAGCCCTTTATGGAAGGGAGTCGACCAGAGAGAGAGAGGCGGGGGGAGCGTGGAGAAGCATGGAACTGATCTAAATTACATTTAATACGTTTCTTTTGTGTTTCTTCTTTCAAGGAGAAGAATTTCTATTTTATTTTTATTTATTTTTGCTTCTTTCTTTCTGGATAATGTGAAAACGGGACTTTGTGTAGCCTTTAAGGCAGCTTCTCAGTTGAGTTGACTGCTGCTCACATGAAGGCCTGTTCTAATTCTTTTATTCGTTTATTGGCATCCTGCCTTTATTATTCTTACAAATAAGTCAAGGTGGCGAACATACTGAATATGCCTTCCGCCTCCTATTTTCCCCACAACAACCACCCTGCGAGGTGAGTGGGCCGAGGAGAGAAGGACTGGCTTAAAGTCACCCAGCCAACTTCCCTGGCTAAGGCAGGACTAGAACTCACCATTTCCCGCTTTCTAGCCTGCGCCTTAACCGGTCAACCAAACTGGCTCTCTGAACTGGGTTTTCTGCCTGCAGAATGGGCATCAGCCAGCCGTCCGAGTCTGGGATGTAGAGGAGGGGTCCCAAGTGTCCGAACTTCATGGCCACAAGCACGGTGTGGCCTGCGTGGCCTTCTCTCCCAGCATGAAATACCTTGTGTCGGTCGGGTATCCTCACGACATGAAAGTGAACGTGTGGGATTGGAAGGTAAGAAACTCCCCCGCAGGGCCCACAGGGAGGCCACGCGCACAAGGGTCTGGAACCCCAAGTCTCTTCCGTGGGAGGCCACGCACGGATTCTACAGCGGGAGGATCCGGGTGGAACAAATCGAACGGGAGAACTTCGATGCGGTTCTCACATCCTGAAGATCCTGATAGGTGGAGTGGAGTGGAGTGGAATAGAATAGAATATGAGACAATAGAGTAGAATATAGAATAGAATGGAATAGAATAGAATATAGAATAGAATAGAACAGAATAGACTAGAACAGAATAGAATAGAATGGAATGGAATAGTTGGAAGCGACCTTGGAGGTCTTCCAGTCCAACCCCCTGCAGGCAGGAAACACTTCAGACCAGTGGTGGGATTCAAATTCTTTTACTACCGGTTCTGTGGGTGGGGCTCAGTGGGCGTGGCAGGGGAAGGAGACTGTAAAATCTCCAGTCAAAGGTGGGATTTGCCGGTTCTCCGAACTACTCGAAATTTCTGCTGCCGGTTCTCCCGAACTGGTCAGAACCGACGGAAGACCACCTCTGCTTTAGACAAATGGTTATCCAACCTCGTTTTAAAACCTTCCAGTGTTGGAGCATTCACAGCTTCTGGAGGCCAGTGGTTCCACTGGTTAATTGTTCACACGGTCAGGAAATTTGTCTTTAGTTCTGAGTTGCTTCTCTCCTTGATTATGACAGGTTGGGCTTTGGTTTGGCATGTTAAGAGAACCCTGATGTTATGGCTTGGTCACTCAATCGTAGTTAAAACAAGCCCCAGCTAGCATGACGTAGCCACCCACCCAGATCGACAAACTCTTGTTTTCAGGATACAGCTACTCCAAGCATCTAAATTTTGATCATGAGACTATGGGGACTTTGCAATGGCCGTAAACGTGAAAAACGGTCATAAGTCACTTTTTTCCAGCGCCCTTGTAACTCTGAAATGTCGTTTAAACGCACGGTTGCAAGTCAAGGGTGTATTTCTGTCCTGTGCACATCTTACCACCATTGCTGGGTGGTGTTTATTCCCCACAGAGCGATACACTCATCGCTTCCAACAAAGTCTCTTGCAAAGTTATGGCCCTCTCCATCTCAGAGGACAGCTATTTTGTGACAGTCGGGCACCGCCATGTCAAGTTCTGGTTTTTGGATGGCGCCAGAGAAATTAAGGTAAGCCTGTACCTTATGCCAGGTATCCTGTCCAACCTTGGCAACTTTTAAGACCTGTGGCCTTCAACTCCCAGAATCCCCCAGCCAGCTTGATGACCATGATGGCCTTTAGGAAGAAACTTTAAAGAACTGCCTTAAAAATCTTTGATTTATTCATGGTCCCACTAAGCAGCAGCCATGGTGTCCCATGTCCGCCTGTCTGTCTGTCTGTCTGTCTGTCTGTCTATCTTTCTATCTATTCATTATTTTAGCATTGTCTATCCACTGCAGGATATAGTCTTCTTCATGTTTCCAATCTATGTGTTTTATTTCAGTTGTTTAAAAAAATTATAACTTTTGTCTCACCTAAGCTGCTCAGAGGCCTCCATAAACAGGAGACCTTAAAAATCCATTAAAGAAACAAACCTGTTCAATACACAGCATAGGTTGGAGTGGGCAACTCTGTTCCTTTTACAACCTGTGGACTTCAACTCCCACAATTCCCGAGCCAGCCACCATAGACGTTCAGGACTTGAAGTCCAACTCCCAGGAATTCTGGGAATTGAAGTCCACAGGCCATAAAGGAGCCATGGTTGCCCATCCCTGGTACAGGTAGTCTTCAACATGCAACCACAAAAATTCTGTTGGAAAGTGACACTTTCGTTAAATGAGTTTTATTCCATTTTATGACCTTTCTTGACAGTTGTTAAGTGAATCACTGCAGTTGTTCAATCAGCAGCCTGGTTGTTAAGTGAATTTGGCTTCCCCATTGACTTTGCTTGTGAGAATGTCACAAAAGGGACTCTCGTGCCCCTGGGACACAGCAATGGCCATAAATATGAGCCAGTTGTCAAGTGGCTGAATTTTGATCACGTGACCGTGGGGGATGCTGCAGTGGCCATAACTGAAAAAGGTCCCTAAGTCCCTTTTTTCCAGTACCGTTGTAAGTTGGAGTGGTTGTAAGTCGAGGACTGCCTGCCTAGACAGCAACGTTCCCTGCCTCTTCCAGATCAAGGAGACGGTTCCACTGGTGGGTCGCTCCGGACTCCTCGGGGAGCTCCACAACAATACCTTCTGTGACGTGGCGTGTGGCCAGGGCAAAATGGCTGGCAGCACCTTCTGCATTTCGCACTCGGGGCTGCTCTGCCTCTTCAATGAGAAGCGCATCCTGGAGAAATGGATCGATCTGAAGGCAAGTGGGCCGTTCTGGCTTCTACGCGACGGGCGCTCGCTCCTTTGGGATGGCCCTCAGGGCGTGTTTCTCTCCTCCCCTCCAGGTGACGCTGGCCAATTGCATTTGTGTCAGCGAAGAATTCATTTTCTGTGGCTGTGCTAACGGAACCGTGCGCCTCTTCCAAGCACACAACTTGCATTACCTCTCGGATTTGCCCAAGCCCCACCACCTGGGCACCGACGTGGCTACAGAACCCATCCTGAGGTACGGGGTTGCTCAGGCTGAGCTGGAAAATACAGGGGCACCCGATAGATCACACGCCATCCCAAGGCACACACCAAGATTGTGTGCTTTCTTCATGGCCCAAACTCACCTGGGCAGCTTTCATGGCTAAGGCGGGGCTAGAACTCCCCGTCTCCTGGTGATTGGCCCACAGTCACCCAGCTGGCTTTCACGCCTAAGGTGGGACTAGAACTCCCAGCCTCCTG
>NW_020769385.1:220392-233848 GCF_900518735.1 Pseudonaja textilis
TTTGACGGTTGCATCAGAGACCAGCAGTCATTTGGAGAGAGTGAGGATGGAGGGAGCCCGCTTCTGAATCCCCGCCTGAGCATCTCCGCCAGGTTTCTCTCACGCGCTCAGAAGAACTGCAGGTTGGCTTCCAGTGTTTTCTTCCAATATTCCAATATTTCTTCCAATATTCTTCTAATATCTGAGGGGCTGCCCCAGAGAGGAGGAAGGGGTCAAGCTATTCTCCAAAGCATCTTTGAAGGCCAGACAAGGAACTATGGATGGAAACTGAACAAGGAGAGATTCAACCTGGAAATAAGGAGAAACTTTCTGACAGTCACAACAATCAACCCGTGGAGCAGAAGTTGCCTTCAGAAGTTGTGGGAGCGCCATCAGTTGAGACCTTCAAGAAGAGACTGGACTGCCACCTGTCAGAAATGGTGTAGGGTCTCCTGCTTGGGCGGGGAGTTGGAGTAGATGACCTAAAAGGTCCCTTCCAACTCTGATTATCTGTTATCTGGCTGCTTCTGGTCACGTTGGCTCTCCGTTTGTGGGGATGCTTTGCCTGGAAACCAGCTCTGAGGTGGTTCTCTTCCACACAGATTTGCAGCGGCGTTTTTCCCAAGAGTCTGCCCGCTGGTGCAGGCAGCCACTGCTGAACACCCCTCAGAGGAGTGCGTACCACTCAGCGATTTCACGAAATGCAAGGCAAGTTTGTGTGGTGCAAATCTTTTAACAGCCTCCCACAAAAATCGCTGTGCAGCCATTAAATGGGTGGCATGTATTAGTGGAAGAGGACGTCTGTGGAGATACTCAGCCATCGAGGTCCTGGTTGACCCAAAGGTGTTTGTTCCAAGAGGCAGCTGGACTTTGTATTTCTTCGAAGACGTTTCGCTTCTCATCCAAGAACCTGAAGAACTGAAGAAGCTTCTTCAGATGAGAAGCGAAACATCTTCAAGGAAATACAAAGTCCAGCTGCCTCTTGAAAAAAGCACCTTTGGGACAATGGAGCAGGACGTTGCTGGCATTCCCTAGATCTGGGGTCTCCAACCTTGGCAACTTGAAGACTTGTGGACTTCAACTCCCACAGTTCTCCCAGAATTCTGGGAGTTGAAGTCCACAAGTCTTCAAGTTGCCAAGGTTGGAGACCCCTGCCCAGGATTAATTCCTCAAATTTCAAATTAAATCTGTTAATGACATTGGAAAAATTCTAGCTCTGTCTCAGATCTTTTATTTTATTTTAAATTTAAAATGAGAGAAAACTCCCTTAATGTCTCAGTTAGCAACAGAAATGTTGGGCTCAATCCTCGTAAAATGGGGCAAAACTCACTTAACAACCGTCTCATTCAGCCACTGAGACGAAATGTTGGGCTCAATTGTGGTCGTAAGTCGAGAATTCTGTATAGATGCCTTGCATTCTGACTTCCATGGCTGGGGTGAAAGGGAGGACTCCGTCACACAATTTACATGATTTGAGAACCTTTTAACAATTACGACCCCCCCGCCTTCCCCCAAATATCAGTGGGAGGAATTTGGTGAATGCTCTGGAGCCTCTAATCTCCCAGCTTCCTGCAGAAAAGCTGGTGGGTGATTTAGGACCAAGAAAGAGCTTGGAAACCCATTTCTAGACCTCTTGAAGTAATACAAGTCGGCGGTGGAATAGGGAGCCCCACCCAACACTCCTGACTCGATAGGGAAACGAAGCTGCCGGCCGAGAACCCGCTAAGTGGCTCTCTAACCTCTATGAAATACCTGATTTTTAGAAACCTCCCCCAGAAATCCACCCCGAGGTGAAAGGAAGCCTCGAGGCCAAAACATCCCGTGTTTCAGGTAAGAGTGTTGACCAAACAGATAGATAATTGGAGCAACCCTTTTCTTTTCTATTTTCTTTTTTCTTTTCTTGGGATAAAACGGGCTTGATCCAGTCCCTCGTGGGTGCCCTGCAAAAGGACAGCCAGCTGACAGGATCACTTGGAGCTGTTTACCTGTCCCTGTCAAAGAAGGCAGCAGCCAAGGCTATTCCGGCCAGCTGGATTTTTTTGTCTTTTTCCCAGCCTTGGGTAAATCTCCAAAGAGGTTTTTGTTGTCACTGTTGTTGTTTTTCCCCTCTGTTCCCTTTCTCAGAAATTCAGGCTCTCGTCAAAAATTTTGAGGGCAGCTTGCAGTCCCTACGCCTCAAATTTCAAGAGAGTTTGCAACTGTACGATAAGGTAAGGGGTGACTCTGGCATTTAACCCCCCAAAAAAGGAAAGATGCGGGTTTTACTGGGATGGGTGTGTGCCAGGTTTTAAAAATGGGCTTTGTGCTACATCAGAGATGTCCAACCTTGGTCCCGTCAAGATTTGTGGACTTCAACTCCCAGAATTCCCCAGCCAGCGGTGCTGGGAGTTGAAGTCCACCCATCTTCAATTGTTTGCTGGCTAGGGAATTCTGGGAGTTGAAGTCCACAGGTCTTTTAAAGGGACCAAGGTTGGACCCCTCTGTGTTATATTCTAAGGTACTACTTTTTTCACCTCTGTCCATAAGTTGCGATGAAACAATTAAACATGGCAGCACATCTTGAAACATGCAGAGCTTTTAACCTCATGGCCATCTTGACCAGCTCCTCCTCCTCCTCCTCCTCCTTTCCCCACCCCAGTTACTTCGGTTTTTTATGTTTTTTATAACGCCACCTCGGGAAAAGAGGGCAAGGAAATCCTTGCTTCACCCGGGCATAGCCAGGTGGCCGTGCCAGAAAGCGTTCCAATGTTTCAGGTGGTGTCTAGCCCCGGTGGGACCGAGGAGGAGCTCGCCCACGTCCAGCAGAGGCTTTCTAGCACCTTCCGCTGGATGAAGAGCGAGCTGGCGGCCAGAGACAGCAAGGGCAAAGCCGACGTAGCCACCGCCACCGACCCCTCGTCCTTCTGGCCGATCTGCCTCCGGGAGGGCGAGGCCCACGCGCTCCTGAAGCACTACTCTGACTCTCTCCTGAACGTGGTTCAGAAGAAGCTGGAGGAGGCCCGGAAAACCAGCCTGCCTTGAAGGACACCCCCCCCCCGCCCCCAGTTCCTGCCCCTTCCGCACATTTGCCACGCACAGATGTCCGTTTCGGTGGGACTCCCAAGGAGCTGAGACCGTGTGACACGAGCACCGATTCACGTGTTGCCTTTTAGCACTTTGTTCGCATCCATAGGAAAATCTCAAAGGTTCGCCCAGAAACGCTGACAATGTTGAATGCCTCCTTTTATGGGAAAAGAAAATAATAATAATAATAATAATGTTTTTATAAGACTGAGGAAAGAGGGATAAAACTCGAAAGGGGCGTCTTGAAATTCTCCTGTGGTTGCTGTTTTAAACTCGGGTTGCAGCACAGCTTTGTAACGGTTTACTCTTTTTTTTAAAAAAAAAAAGGTTTTAAATGTAATAAAATATTTTTGGATTTGAAAGAGAGGTGCAGTTTGACTTTGTCATGTGTGAAGCTCTGGGAGAGAACTTCCAGAGAGGCGGCTGTGTTTTCCTGTTTCAAGCGAGTTTAGGAAAATCGACAAAATGATTGTGGCATCAATTTTCAATCAGTTCATTTTTATGTGTAAAACGTTAGCCTGCTTTCCAGTAAAATGCGTCGGAAAGCAAGCCATCTGCCGAGAGCATTCCTTTTCAGCGCTGGGGGAGCTGAAAGAGCTGCCTTCCAAAGGATTTCAGCTCCGTGCCCACTGGGATTTTGACAAGCGGGAGCCAAAATCCAAGCTGGATTTTCACACACACACACACACACACACACACACCCCGAGCAGAGAGGCTATAGTAAAATAAGGAGCATGGGGTGTCGTGTCTTGGAGTTGAAGGAGAGAAGCCCCCCACAGGCCACACATCCTGTAACTGAATCTCTGCTCAGGGCTGAAAACCCCGCTTGGATTTGGCTGAAAACTGCCCCCTGAAGGATTTCAGCTCCATACCTCCTGAAGATCTTTGGACTTCTGACTAGGGAATTAGTTGAAGTCCACACGTTTCCAACTAGCAAGGTTTGAGAAACGCTGCATTAGAGCTAAGGACGAGGCAGGATTGCATTCCTGTAGCCACTTGGTTCAAGGAAGGCGTGGGGAGGGGGCTTCACAGGAAACAGGGATACAGGTAGTCCTCAATTTATGACTATAATGGAGCCCAAAATTGCAGTTGTTAAATGAGACATTTGTTAAGTGAGCTTGGTTCCATTTTACAAACTTTTTAGCCACAGTTGGTAAGTGAAACCAGTGCAGTGGTTAAGTTAGTAACACAACTTGTCGGAAGGTCACAAAAGTGGATCACATAACCTGGGGACACCGCCATAAATATGAACCTTCTGAATTTTGATTGCGTGACCACGGGAATGCTGCAACGGTCATGACTGTGAAACATGGCCACTTTTTCAGGGCCGTTATAATTTGAACGGTCACTTAACGAACTGTGGGAAGTCAGAAACGACCCTATTTTTGTTTGGGCTTGCAGGTGAATGTTTCCCAAAGCTCTGTCCGGGCTGCAGGTGAGCCGTTCCCCAGGGTGGTTTGTTAATCAAAAAAAAGAAAAGGACGCGCCCATTAAAATCACACTGCTCCGGAACCTGACCACGGAAACAGGTTTATTCAAATCGGAGCACTCAGCGGGACATGGAAATCTGGCGCTGTTTGGAAAGAGAGACCTGTTTGCTTTCGAGCGCAAAGCAGCAGGAAGAAAAATCTTGGGGACACGAGGCTCCCCAACTCAACAACCCCGAGTTCCACTGGATTAATGATCTGGTTCAGGGATCCCAGTTTGATTTGCAAACAAAATTTGGCTTCATTTCCCCGCAATGTTTGGCCTAAGCCGACTTTCCTTCCCAGCCCCGTAGAAGAGAGAGAGAGAGAGAGAGAGAGAGAGTGGCTAGGCTCAGCTAGATGACCCTTGAGGAAAAGGGTCCCTTGTGCATCCTTGGCTTGGGAATTCCAGGAATTGAAATCGGCACCTCTTAAAATTGCTAAGATGGACAAGCGTTGGTAA
Source organism: Pseudonaja textilis (assembly GCF_900518735.1). Next base: position 225,364 of record NW_020769385.1, read on the forward strand.
TGCAAAGGTTCGGTTTCTGTCGCACAATGAACTATATTTCTGTGCTTGTCACTTTTTTTTTTTTTGCTAATTTATCAAATGTTCTGGGCTTGAACATTTCCGGCCTGTTGTGCTGCTGGTGGCAGAAGGCTTAGCTGGTCTTCTCATGTTCTGATTTTTGTCACAGCTTTTGACGATAAGATGACTTTCCTGTCCCGGTGGCAGCCAGAGGGATGGATAACTGACCTTAACGCTACTCTCCAGAGTTAAATAGCAAGATTTGCATAGATTGAATGGGAGCTGCTGTAAGTCAATTGTAATTAGAAGCGCCCAGTATGCAAAAGAGGTGCGATGAGATGTCCTCTCCTCACCCCACCCCACCCCAATTTAGATGCAAATTGTCAGGATATCAAGAGTTGCTCTTTTTAAATTGCCCACCCACAGAATCATTCCTGCTCATCGGGACTGTGTTGAGATTTTGGACTTTGCCGGATGAGGGACAATTAGCATGGTCACTTCTGGAGTCTTTCCTATTCTTTTGGGGAGGAATTGGGGTCCTTGACTTGGAAAGAAAAAAGCAACAGTTTGCATTTAAAATTTTTATTAGGGTTTCTTGGTAACGCTGGCTCTTCAAATTGTTTGAAATTATAGGCCGGACTTTTGTTGGGGAGTAAGTTCAGATTGTAGCTTTGCTGAACCTTGGGGTTGGACTGGAAGACCTCTAAGGTCCCTTCCAACTCTGGTGTTCTTTTACAAGAAGAAATAAGTTGGTACGGAAGGAGACCTCCAGGTTTAGGCACGGGGGTGAGCACCCTAAAAGGTAGTTTCTTCTTCCTGGACATGAAGTGTCTACCTTAAGGACCTTCCACTGTCGGTCTTCACCGTCTTGCTCAACGCGTTGGTCCATCTGAACATCCATCCTGGGAGAAACCCAAACCCGGCATCCAACCAGCTATGCCGAAGTCCTTTCTGATAAAACGCCGTAAATCGGCACCGCCAGGAACACGGAACTGGGGGGACATCCCCGACCGGCTCCGGGGAGACTTGTACGTACCAGGTAGGTGAACTACTAGAATAGTGTTTTTTTTCTGAGCAGTGGCCGTTACGGTCATGTTGGCAGAGGATGATGGGAATGAGGGACTCCGCCTTCCGGAAGGCGGCCCGTTGGGGAAGAACTGCCAGCGGAGAGAGCGAGAGCGCAAGGGAGTTTTCCTAGCATATCCACGGAGATGCCTTCTAGCAGGGGTCTCCAACCTTGGCTACTTTTAAGACTGGTGGACTTCAACTCCCAGAATTCCTCCTCCTCCAGTCATGTTAGCTCAGGAATTCTGGGAGTTGAAGTCCACCAGTCTTAAAGTTGAATTCTGGGAGTTGAAGTCCACCAGTCTTAAAAGTGGCCAAGGTTGGGGGACCCCTGCTCTACAGGTTCGTCCTCCACTTAACAACCACAATTTTGAGCCCAAAACGTCCACGGCCAATTCTGCTAAGTGGGTTTTGCCCCATTTTACGACCTTTCTGGCCACAGTTTTTAAGTAAATCACTGCAGCTCTTGAGGGAATCTGGCTTCCCCGTGGACTTGGCTTGTAAAGAAGGTCACAGGAGAGGAAATCATGTGACCCCGGGATGCTGCCACCGTCATAAATACGAGTCAGCTGCCAAGCGCCCTGGATTTTCATCATGAGACCATGGGGACGCGGCCATCGTTACGCGTGTGAAAAACTGGTCGTCAGTCACTTTCGTCAGCGTCGTCGTAACTTGCGGACTGTTAGTTCAGGGCTGCCTGTATTTGCAAAAGCCACTAAACGTAGCGCCTGTCAACTCATAAAATATTTCTCTGGTTTTTTAGAGGTGCCAACAGAAAGGGAGGGGCGAGCAGTTCAGCAGCTTGCAAAAACCAAAAGTGCATTCCATAAATGTTTTCAAAGATAGTAACTAGGTGACCGAAGTTTCTAACCGGAGAGCATGATTGATGACTCTGAGCTATGGATGTGTCTTGTTGGAGAATATGAATTACGATACACCCAGAAGGGGTGGGGGGAAAACCAGGGTCAAGGGTGACAATGAATGATGATGTGTCTCAGAGTCGGCTGCACCCAGGCAGTGCTGGCATGTTCACTCCTAATAAATCATATCGAAGCTTTGAAAATCCGGCTAGAGACTCATGATTAAAAATGGGGGCAACTACTGGAGCCCTGACTGTGTCCTCGTTGGCGCCCTCGATGTCTTAGAGAGCGGAGCGGCCCCAGCCCTCGTGCACCCAAACCTCAGCCTCAGCAGCAGGAGCGAGTGGGATGGAGGAGACGCCCCCCATCGCTTTCTCCAAAACCTGGTTTATCCGCAACCACCGGCCGTGGGAAAGGATCCCCCGGCCAACAAGGTAAGGCCACCCCAGAATGAAAAGACCCCGGGAAAACTGGATTCGGGAGCTTAGCAAATTCCGTAAGTCAAGGGGGAGATTCTTCACAGGATGCCTGCGTGGCCTCAGCCTTGGTCATTTTAGGGGGTCGGCCCAGCCAGAGAATTTGGTATACGGTGAGGTTTTTTGGGGGGGGGGGGGGGGGGGGGCTGTTTTAACTTCGACTTTTTTTTTTCCAAATTAATTTGGGTAATTATATTATCTTTTGATCCTGGTTTGTTGCCCAGAGTTCTTTTGGTAGATTGGGGGGGGGGGGAATTTAAATATTTGGAAAGGGAGGTGAAAAAGGGAGAAGGAAAAGGGAAGAAAGGGAGGGAGGGAGGGAGGAAGGATGGATGGAAGGTGAAAAAGGAAAGAGGTGAAAAGAAAGGGAGGAAGGGGAAAGAGGAGAAAAGGAAGAAAAGGAGGGAGGTGAAAAGGGAAAAAAGAAGAGGGAGGGAGGGAATTGGCCAATGGTGCGGGAAGCAGAGTCCTTCAGCCCATCGATATCTGGAGGGCCAGAGATTCTCCATTCCAAACCCACCATTCTCACAAACAAATCCTGATTGCTCAAATCTGTTATGTTTTTTTTACCAACCTGGTTTGCATACTGTCAATTCGTCCCTCGGGGACCTTAGGAGCCTTCCTGGGTCTGTATCATGTGCCAGCCCTCCCTCCCTCCTTCCCTCCTCTTTTCAGGGCAGGGGTCTCCCCGCCCAGGGGGGCTTCCAGTGCTCCGTCTGCAGCAAACGCTTCCCGCTGCAGCGCATGCTGAACCGCCACGGCAAGAGCCACAGTCCCGTCAAGAGGCACCGGTGCCACTACTGCAGCAAAGGCTTCAACGACACCTTCGACCTCAAGAGACACCTGAGGACACACACAGGTGAGGGCTGGCAGGCCAGCTGGGAAGGGAAACACATTTACGTCTGCTACGGCCAAGACCTCCACTTACGACTGTTCATTTAGTGACCGTGGATCTTAGTGGCAGGTCCACTAAGAAAAAAAAAAGTGGTTTATAACTGGTGCTCGCATGACCACAATTGGGGGGGCAGAATTTGCACCCCTAAGCAAGGCAGTGGTTTATCCAGTTGGGCCCAACTTCACGACTGTGATTTTTTTTTTGTTAAGCGAATCACGGCAATTAAGGGGCCGTTAAGCGAATCCAGCTTCCCCCATTCACTTGCCTTCTTGGAAGGTCGCAATGGTCAGAAATACCCACCGGTTGTCGAACGCCCCAATTTGGATTGGTGCCACTTTTGGGGAAGGCTGTAAACGGTCGTAAATGCAAGTCCTGAGCCCCTTTTTCGCGGGGCCAACTTTGAACGGTCGCTAAATGTACCTTTGCAAACTCCCGCCTGTCGCTGCCCGCAGGCATCCGTCCGTACCGCTGCTGCCTCTGCCAGAAGGGCTTCACCCAGCGCTGCTCCCTGGAGTCTCACCTGAAGAAAATCCACCGCATCCCCCAGACCTATGGCTACCGGGAACGCCGGGAAAAGCTCTTCGTGTGCGAGCAGTGCGGCTTCACTTGCGGCACCAGTGACGAGTACTATGGGCATGCGCGCCACGGCCACTCCGCCGGGCCCTACCTGGGGGGCCACTTCCCTGAGCCCGGAGCAGCAGCTTTTCAGGACCAATTGCACCTTCTGCTCAGATAAGAGGCCGAAGCCAGGCAGGTGTGTCTTTTGGTTTTGTTGTTTTTTAAAAAAAAATAGACGCCGAGGCTGCAGCCTTTTCTGTGAAAAATAAATCATTTATTAGAACAAAGGACAATTCAGACAGGCTGAACGGATAAATAGTGGAGAATCGCAGCGGGGGAATCATGGGTAGGAAGAGGACGTCTCGGAGGGTTTCACTCTGTCCAGCGGTGACCGCAGTGGGGGGCTGTGCAGACATAGTAGAGGCGCATGGCATCCTGGGAAAGAAAGAGGGGTGGGGGGAAAGGCAGCCATGTGATGACCCAAAGCGTGAAACAAAAATAACACAGTCACAAAAGTAGAATAAATTCCCTTTAATGCCTCCAACTCGGCCTCCAATGTCCAGTTATCCTCGGTGGGAGATCAAACTCTTCCAAAAACAGTTTACAAAGGGAAAAAATGCAGTCCAAAATACAGATAAATTAGAAATAAAAAAAACAACACAAATGACACTGAAGTAATTAACATGGCAGGCCAGGATAATAAATTGCAGACTTTCAAAGGATAACGCAGCACCCACAGTTGGGAGGACGCCAGAACACAGATAAGCCTTGACCAAGATAATGCACACTTTGCTTCCAGCAAGGAGCTGTGTGCAAACGCCCTTCTTATATCCTGTTCTCCCAGATGCAACTAATGAAGGGGATCAGGGCCCTTTTCTCTCCTGTAAGCCAGGTTGCTCCCTTCTCCGTTCCTCCCTGCGTGCCCTAGAATGAAGAGGGGATGGCCCTGGGTCTTCCTCTGAATACCCAGCCATACTGTGCCCTTCCCCCATGTCTTCCACAGCCACCGGAGCAACACTCCCACTCCCAGTCAGGTGCTAAATTTCCCCCTCAGAATCAGAGTCCAGCAAGGGCATGACAGAAGCAAAGGATCTCCAGCGGGCGCCTAAATCAGCTCTTTCTGATCCGGTCTTCTCTAGACTAGTTGGGGTACCATCCCTCTTGCCCACAAGGGTCACAGAGGGGGGGTGGTTGAGGCTGAGACCGCCTGGAAGGGCCTCCAATAGCAAAACCTGAAAATTCTGCATTTCCAAATCCTGGAAAGTTTGGGCTAGAGGTTAAGATACCAGGTGACAGGGAGTTCTAGTCTCAGCATAAAAACTGCCTGGGTTACTTTGGGCCAATCCCCAGGACATGGTGAGTTCTAGTCCCGCCTTAGGCATGAAAGCTGGCTGGGTGACTCTGGACCAAACACCAGGAGGCTGGGAATTGTAGTCCCGCCTTAGGCATGAAAGCTGGCTCTGGGCCAATCCCCCTCTCTCAGCCCAACCTACCTCACAGGACTGTTGTTATGCGGAAAATAAAAATAGGAAGGGGAAGGATTGTGGAATGTGTGCGCCACCTTAAGCGATTTGTAAGGATAAAGGTGGGATGCATACAAATAAACAAACATCTCTGTTCAGAGTCCAGGCTGAACACTTTTCACTCCCATTATATCAACTGAAAACTCAAGTCAGACTTGGCCCCAAAGGCATCCAGGTTTGCGATGACAACGTCTCTTGGGGCAGCAAAAGGCCCATCGTGGCATTTCAGAGCGATGTCGTCCTAAGGCGAAACCCTCCACCACCCTCCTTAAGTTAAAAGGGCACCTGTTCTTACCTCAGCCCTGGCGCTGTGAGACTGGAAAAAGACGGCTTCTTTGTGGCCACACCTGGAAGGCAAAACCAGGCGTCAAGCAAGGTAGGGAAACAAATGCAGAACGTGGCTGGTGGAATTCTCTCCGGTCTCCATTTGATCAACTGGACCTGGGTGTGCGCACACACACACACATACACATGATGCCTGGGCAGGCTGCAAGCTCACTCTGCAGTGGGTCACCCGGATAGGAAGGTTGGATTGGGGCAGTCAGCAGTATTCTAACTTTCAGAGTTTAGTTTGCTTTATTGTCACTGCACCTCGCGCAATGAAATTAAATACCATCTTCAGTGCACATTATGACTATGAAAATAAACACAACACACTTCCTTCCCCATTCTACACATTGAATGGACTTACTGTCCATCCCCAACTATTTCTGCCAATTTCCAAATCTTTTTTTCCCTCACCCTCCAAATTTGGCCCCTTTCTGTGCTGCTTGCAAAGGTCTCTTTTTTTGAGGGACAGAATCCCAGCCCCTCAGCCTGGTTCAGGATAAAATCTCAAAGAAAGCCCCCAAATTCTTCTCGCTTTCAAGCTTTAGAATAGTGTTTCTCGACCTCAGCAACTTTAAGAAGTGCAGACTTCAATTCCCAGAATTCCCCAGCCAGCCAGGTACAATTTTAGAAGAAAGCTGCTGATTTCTACCACGTGCCTCCATCTGTTGTGGTTAGCTGGCAGCAGGTGCGGACGGCTGAGGAGAGCGAGCACTCAGGTGAGTGGCCAGGACCATTAGGGAGTAGACTGCTGCCTTCAGAGATTGTGGGGGCTGGCAGCAGCGATGAGGAGGTTCCCGAGGAGCCTGTGCCAAGTGCGCGTGCACACAGGATTGCTCACAGGAAAGAGCAGCTGCAACAGCACAGGTGACTCGGGAGTAAGGCTGCAAGGTAATGGCCGCTCCTTCAAGAAGATAAAAGCTAGCTGTGAAACGAACCTTCTTTGCAGGAAGCAAAGATGTTTTGAAACTCAGCCTCGTGGACATTCCAGTATCTTAAGTTGGTACTTGAAGACTCTTGTGTTGTGAAATATTTCTTATCTGTGATTCTTGGCTGTCTTGCACAGTTTGTGCTTATCAAAGTTTATTAGTTTGCTGCAGCCTTTTAACCAGGGATTCGTTAGACTCATTAAAAGGTTTCTGTTCCCTTTGGTTATTATTTTACTGGAAAAGGGTTTGGGTCAGAACACCATCAGAAGACTTTTTTTTAAGCTAAAGCAACTAATACTCACTTCTGACAGGGGTGATCCTCCGTCCGGGGCAGAGTGGGATCCTGGGAGACATCCGCGATGATCTGTGTTAATTCACTGAAAGCAAAATACTAGATTTATTTATTTAACCTGGGTGGCCTGGTTTACAACAAATAAAATCAATCCAATCATAGGAAATACCAGATAGTCCTCGGTTTATGGTCACAATTAAGCCCAAAATCTCTACTGCTAAGCAGGCAGTTGTTAAGTGAATTTTGCCCCGTTTGACTTGTCTTGCCACTGTTGTTAAGCGAACCCCTGCAGTTGTCAAGTTAGGAACACGGTCGTTAACTGAATCTGGCTTCCCTGTTAACTTTGCTTGTTGGAAGGCTGCAAAAGGGGAACACGTGACACACACACACACACACACCCGGGACACTGTGACTGTCGTAAATGCGAGCCAGTTGCCAAAGGTCTGAATTTGGATCATGTGACCACAGAGAGGCTGCAACGGTTGTATGTGTGAAAAATGGTCATTAGTCACTTTTCTCAGTGCTGTTGCAACTTTAAATAGTCACTCAAAGAATGGTTGTAAGTTGAAGACAACCTATATACCATAAAAAAAAAAGAGGAGGTTGGACTAGAAGACCTCCAAGGTCCCTTCCAACTGTGTTATTCTAAGAAAAACAACAGCAGCCAGACAGGATCTAATCAGTCTTATGTTATAACCTAGACATGGGCTCTCACCAACACCGAGGTCCCAGGCTCAACCACCAAGCCAACTTTTCAAGGCCTTAGGGAAGACCAACTAGGGCGGGGTCAATCTAATCTGGGGAAACGATGCCCCAAAGGGAGGGTGCCACCACAGGTGAGGCTCTCCTTGCCAGCCCACATCCCTAGATGAAGGTACCCACAGTGATCAGATAGCAGGGGTACAAACAACTGAGCAGAAACAATGCTGGGCTTAAACCGCAAAAAAGATTTTGAGGCTAACGCCCAGTGCCTTGGATTGCACCTGGAAGCTGGGGGGCACCTGGTTTCACAATTTGCAAGGGCAGAGCAGAGCCGGTGGGGGTGACCCTGCGGCCTCCCCCCTCAGTCTGAGGGGCACGGAGGGGGGTTCCTCCCCAAACTTCTCCCCCCACCGAGTAATTTTTTTCTTCTTCTGGGGTCCCCCAGGTGTCAGGGCTCCAACAACTCTACCCCCATTCAAATCATAAGTCTCTAGCCGCATCCCTCACAGTAAAAAAAAGGATGATTTATTAGGAGTTAGCCATGTCGGCGTTAGCTGTGTGCAGCCAACACTAAAATACACCATTCATTTCCCCCTTGACCCTGGTCTTCCCTCCCATCCCCTGGATGTATATTCTCCAATGGGACACATCCATAGCCCAGAGTCATCAATCATGCTCTCCAGTAATAATCTTGTGCACCAACAGCTTCGGCTGCCAAGGCGATTATCTGAGGCATTTAAGGAATGCACTGCAAGAAGGTGCAGTGTAAGGCCCGGTCACCATCCTTGTGTCTTGGCCAAGTGGCCATGCAAGCTCCGATGGCTGATGGCGCTTGGGAGGCCCCGGAGTCCAAACGCTTCC
>NW_020769385.1:245276-263151 GCF_900518735.1 Pseudonaja textilis
CATTCATCATCTTCAGGCTTGTGTCTTCAGCTCTGTACTTCTCAGAGCCGAAGACACAAGCCTGAAGATGATGAATGAGACTTCATCGAAACGTTGCCTAGATACTTCCAATCTTACGCAGGAGAAAACCCGAATAACCAAAGATCCGTGTATGTATGTATGTATGTATGTATACATACACACACACACACACACACACCTACCTACCTACCTACCTACCTATTTGGCTTGTCTTCTACCCTGCTGGAGGGAACAGAAAGCATTGAAAAGGATGGTTCTCTTGGACCAGAGGTCTCCAAACTTGGCCACTTTAAGACTGGTGGACTTCAACTCCCAGAATCCCCCAGCACCAGCAGAGCTTACTCTCTTGCGATCCCTTCCTCTGCAATCTCTTCTCTTTGCGGGAGAGGAGAAAAAGAAAGAGACACGACTGGCTGGCTGGCTGGGGAATTCTGGGAGTTGGAGTCCACAAGTCTTCAATTTGCCAAGGTTGGGGCCCCCTGCTTTGGTGTCTTTCTTCCCCACTGGGATGCTTTTCTGTAAACTGAATTTTTAAAAACTAAACCAATGGAGGGAGGTTGCCTTTTTGGAGCCCGGGCAAGTCCAAACGTCTCTGCTCATCCGCTGGCTCTGCCCCACAGACTCGGCCCGCTCCTTCATGAAGCGCAGCCACCTGGGACAGTACAATAAGGAGGAAATGTCGAAGAAGGAGTCCGAGTTGGAGCAGAAGCTGGTGGAGGAGAAAGCCCTGGCAGAGGCCATTTCCGTGGGGGCCAGGTGTGAAGTGCGGGTATCGGGGCAGCCCAACAAACGGGGGACAGTCATGTACGTGGGTGAGTATTCGCAGGACTTCCAGGTCCCAGAAGTGCTTTCCAAAAGGCAGCTGGACATTTGTTGGTTTTATTTATATTTTATTTTATTTTTTCTTTGAAAACGTTTAGCCTCTCATCCAAGAAGCTTCTCACGACTCCTTCTTTTGGGTTTTCACAGGCTTAACAGAATTTAAACCTGGTTACATGGTTGGGATCAAGTATGACGAGCCGTTGGGAAAACACGATGGCAGGTAAATTCCCTCTTTGTTCTGTTGTTGGCCTTGTGGATGTCCACAGCCCCCCACTCTTGGGAAGGGGGGGGGCGGTTCCTGAGTTCCTGGCTGGGAAAAATAGAGTCCACGGGGGGGGGGATTTTTATTTATTTTATTTATTAATCAAATGTGGCAACTTTTTAAGACTTGTGGACTTCAACTCCCAGAATTCCTTGCTGGGGGATTCTGGGAGTTGAAGTCCACAAGTCTTAAAAAGTTGCCAAGTTTGGGGATCCCAGACTTAAACCAACATAAGTTTGCCTGAAATAGGATTGGTCTAGAACAGGGGTCGCCAACCTTTTGGGCCTCAGGGACCACCAAACTCATAATTTTAAATCCCGGGGACCACTAATATGAATTTCGACTGACAGCTTGCTGACGGTGGGAGAGAGAGAGAGATCTGATCTAACCTCTGTCTTTCTCCCCCCCCCTCTCTCTCTCACTCACACACGCACACGCACGCACACACACACAGAGGCAGGGGTGGCATTCGAATTTTTTAACAACCGTTTCTATGGGCATGGCCTAATTTGTGGGTGTGGCTTGGTGGTCATGTGACTGGCTGGGCATGGCTTGCATGTAAATATTATAAATATTTATATAAATATTGATTTTTTTATTAAAAAAAGCAACTTTTACCCAAAATCAGGCAAAGCTGTCAGGCAGATTGAGTTACTCACAGAATCATTCAGTGATCTATCTATCTGCCATCGGCTAGCTCAGTCTGTTACATAAAATTTGCTTGCCGTGAGTCTGCACTGAATCATAGAACCTTCAGTCCTAAGGGAGGTTCGGCTGTGCTTAAAAGCAGAGCGGAAGATCTAAAGACTGGCTAGAAAGCAAGAAATCCAGCCATTTCCTGCTTCCTAGCTAAGCTAAATCTCTGGACACAGCAGAACCGATGATGGTCGGAAAAAGGAAAAATAGCAGCTTAGCAGGCAGGTTTGCCAGGTAAGGAGTGAGTGGGCGGGGAGGCTCAGGCCATTGCAGGTTAATGTCATTGCAGACTAGATGGCTGTCCAGTCTCCTTAAAATCTCTTTCGGTGGGATTAAACGTTACTGTAGTTTATCAAAATATAAAATACAGAAATGAAAATAATGGGAAAATAGGGGAAGGAGAAGGGGAGGAAGAGGAAAAAGCGTAAGGTAAAGGAGGAAAGAAAAGGAAAAACATGGACGTCCAACTCCTTTTCGCACAGTAGAATAAGGCAACAATGTAAAACCTTGGCTTTTTTTTACTTTCCTATAACAATATCTGCTAGTCATTTCTGTAACAACAAACCTACCTTGTCAGCAAAACCCCGAATCCATTTTTTCCACCTCAAGCATGAAGTCCAAAAGCGGTTTCCAAATAGAAACAAAACCTTTAAAAAAAATTTTTTTTTTCAAATCTGCTGCCTTGACTTGACAGCATTTGGTCCATTTGCTCATTTGGTGTTTTTTTCCTTCTTTCCTTTCCTCTTTTCTTTCCCTTCTTCCTTTTTTTTCCTCTTTCTTTTCCTCTTTCCTTCCTTCCTTTCCTTTTTTCTTTTCTTTCCCCTTTCCTTTCTTCCTTTTTCCTTTCCTCTTTTCTTTCCCCTTTCCTTTTTCTTTCCTTTCCTTTCTTTTTCTTTCCTTTTTTCTTTCTTCTTTTTCTTTCCTCTTCCCTTTCCTTTCCTTTTTCCTTTCCTCTTTTCTTTCCCTTTTCCTTTCCTTTTCTTTCCTTTTTCTTTCCTTTTTTTCTTTCTTCCTTTTTTCTTTCCTTTCCCTTTTTCTTTTCCTTTCCTCTTTCCTTTCTTCTTTCCTCCCTTCCCCTTCTCCTCTCTTCTCCTTCCCTTCCCCTTCCCCTTCCTCCTGGACAGTGTCAACGGCAAGCGATATTTTGAGTGCCTGCCGAAGTACGGAGCCTTTGTGAAGCCCCAGTGCGTCGTCGTGGGGGACTTCCCGGAGGAGGACTATGGGCTGGACGATGAAATGTGAGGGGGGGGGGCGGACGGGAGGAAGGAAGAAGTGGAGAGGATCCGCGGGGCTTCTGCTGGCTGGCAGACACCCCCCCACCCCTCGGTTGCTGTGGTTTCCGCAGTGTGTCTCACTGCGCCCTGATCCCGAGGGGTGGGGTGGGGCTTGAGTGAAGGACTGTGTGTGTTTCGATGTGTTGGTTGTTTGTCCCTTTGCCCTGGTTGTCTCTGTTCAGTGAAGATGCCAACGTCTCCATGCCACCCCCACCCCCCATAGGTCAGTAGCAGAGAACCCGAATGGCTTTGATTGTAGTCCCCCTTTGGGGGGAAAGAGATACAGGGTGACGTCTCCCCGAATTTCCCGTCGCAGCCAGTGGAAACTTGAGACGCAGGATTCAGAACACAAGATGTACGCACCCAACTCTGGTTTCAACCAAACACACGAATCTAAACCGAATCATTTTGATGAACATGCTTTCTTTCTTTCTTCTTTTCATTGTGGGTCTTTGTGGTTCCGTTTTTGTGCTGCTGGAAGATGCTTCTGTGATCATTACAAATTAAAAGTTTTGGAGGGCGGGGAGTCAGATACATTCCAGACAAGCGTGCTTCGGTGTGAGTTTCTTTTTTCTCTCCAGGCCAGCGAAAACAGGCAAATGGGGAGTGTGTGTGTGTGTGTGTGTGTGTGTGTGTGTGAGTGAAACTTGACTTTTTCTTCTGCAAGGGGTACCTAAAGCAACATGGGCGGTGGTGGGATTCAATTTTTTTTTACTACCGGTTCTGTAGATGTGGCTTGGTGGGCGTGGGAGGGGAAGGTGCCAGGATTCCACCAATCGCCCTCATTAAATCATGATCCTTGAGCCAAACTTCAAAAACCTTCCAGAGATTCATTAGAGGCGACATCCTGGCCCCCTGCCCTGTGTGAAGCCAACTCTGGCCCATGTAATTTACAGTCCCCTGTGACTCTGTTTTCCCACCCTCCACCCTGGGTGTGTCATAAATCAGATTTTCCAACTGAGCACCTTCACGGGCTGGGTGTCCTCATTCACGTTCTCCAATTAAATATATTGGGGGGCAAAAACTCTGGTAATTTAGTTACAATCTTTGAAAGATAAAGAGTTGGAATGTACTTTCGCTTTCAGCTGCTCTTCCAGATTTCTTCTCCCCCCCCCGCCCTTTTTTTAATGGCAAGTACTAAAACAGGCAGTTGACAGAAGGTTACTGCAAAATCCCCCTTCCCTCCTCCACCCCACTAACCTGCTTTCCAGCTCCTTCTCCTGTGCAGGGCAACCAAAGGAGACCCAGCCGATCAGCTGGGACTCAGTGGGAGGCGGAGAAGAGATGGGGTTGGCGGGGCCAGTCGGAGGTGGGATTGGCCGGTTCTCTGAACTACTCAAAATTTCCATTCCCGGTTCTCCAGAACTGGTCAGAACCAGCTGAATGCCACCTCTGAACACGGGTGCTTTTGATTGGTCCAGTGCCATCAAATTGTTTGCCACTTATTTATCCACATCTCTACCCAGATAGCAAGTCTACAGAGAACGGGCAGGGATAATAGCGGTTTCATCGCCTGACCCCTCTCTGTGGGCCAGAGGCTTGACCCCTGAAGGCAGGGCCTGGTCAGGCCAAGACCACCCACCACGGCCCTGCCCTTTCGTGCGTCAGATGCTCTGGGGCAGGGGTCTCCAACCATGTCAACTTTAAGCCTGGCAGATATCAACTCCCCGAAAGCTGGCTGGGGAATTCTGGGAGTTGGAGTCCACCAGGCTTAAAAGTTGCCAAGGTTGGAGACCCTTGCTCTGGGGCACTAGTACGTTCCCTAGCCCAGGGGTCTCCAACCTTGGCAACTTTTGAGTTGTGGACTTCAACTCCCAAAGTTCTTCAGCCAACTTTGCCCGGGAGGAACTCTGGGAGTTGAAGTCCACAACTCTTAAAAGTTGAGTTCTGGGAGTTGGAAGTCCGCAAGTCTTAAAGTGGCCAAGGTTGGAGATCCCTCCCCCTTGCAATCTTAGTGGCTTTAAAACAGGTGGACTTCAACTCCCAGAATTCCCCCGACCCGTTTTCCTGGCTGGGGAGGCGGGGTCCCGGGAGTCGAAGTCCACTCGTCTTAGTGGCCCATCTGAGAAATCCCGCCCCTCCCTCAAGAGGCTTCCTGGCAACGCCCCCAGAGCGGCCGCCAATGGGAAGCGAGTCGAACGCGGAGAAAGGTCTCAACGTTCTATCCGGCCACGTGGGCGGGGTCAGCTTCCCCGCCAGCACCGGCAAGTCGGTGAGCCGAACACGCAGGGCTCAAAGCGCGCGCGGGGGGGGTGTGTGTGTGTGGCTGCAAGGGTCTTTGCACCCTTCCCCTCCTCGGGTGGGACGGGGGATGTCCTGGAGGGTCGGTCCCGCAGTTCGGACGCTTGGGAAGCCTTTTCACGTGCGTTAAAGCACGTGAAGCTCCCGGGCGGGTTTGCACGTGGGAAGGGCCCGACCGCGCAGGAGGCAGCTCCGTCTGGGCAGCCCAGGACCCCTCGCCGCTGGAAAGGCCGATCGGCTCTGTCGCTGCTCCGGCTTCATGGCCAGGCACAGCCGGCTTCAACGCGAGGTGCTCGGCCTCTACCGGCAGTTCCTGCGCGCCTGCCGAGGCAAGCCGGGCTTCCTGCCGCGGGTGCAGGCCGAGTTCCGCCGGGCGGCCCGCATCCCGCGCACCGACGTGCTGCTCATCGAGTACCTGCTGCGCCGCGGTCAGAGGCAGCTGGAGCAGCTCCGGGAAGGGCACGCCACGAGGATGGGCTTCTTCGCCCCGGGGAGGCTGCAGGAGCAGGAGAAAGGAGAGGACGCGCAATCCTGAAGGGGAGGATCGCTCTTCGTTGGGGCGCAGCGATGCCCGCTCTTGCTGCAGCAAACCCGGAGCGGCGGAGGGCGGGGAAGCCCCCCCCCCCCTGTTTTACAAAAGCGTCCGCGAAGGAGGCTACCGAGAAGAGGCTGGTCTCTCCGGAGTTACGTGGTGTGCATTTGAAACTAGCATTTGCAGCTTGAAGCTTTGCAGGAGAAGATTGCGTGGCTCCCCAGTCAGCCCCATCCCTCCTTGGTGGGAGGGGGACAGCCGTCACCAATGCACGGGACCCCCGGCAAGCTTCCTCTTGGCACTCTTGCCCCGGTATTATACTGAGGGCCCCTCCTGCAGGGATCCCTTCCAAACCTGGTGTAAACCTCCTACACGGGGGAGAAAGGTGGGGGGGCATCCACAATGGTTGTGAAAATGGACACGGGTTGGTTTTGGGTCAACCTTCCTCCACCTGGAAGTTTTGAGACAGCAGAAAAAAAGTTTTGAGCACTGAAAGGCTTCCCCCCCACACGCACACTCTTAAAACACTCCAAAATAAATAATGTTAAATCTTTGCAACCAGCACAAGTTCTCTTTTGACAATACTGACTGCTGACCGTTACCTGGATTTTGTTTTTGTTCGGTTTAACACGTTTCCCTGTATTTATTAATTGCATTCTATTGTTATTGTTTCAATCTGTGAAGGGAATGGAGGCTTTTGAACAAAAAATCAAAACTTACTGCTAATTTGTATGCAGTATTTCGGTTGTGCGTGGTGGACGATTCTAGCATTTGCAACAACGAAGTTAACATCATGGTATAATAAACAAGTTCCACTCCAGCGCTTTAGGAATCTTAAAATTAAGATGTTATGTCTCTCCAGGACAGAAGAATAAATTAATTGAAAGAAGTTCCTGGGATTAATTTCTGCTCCCAATTTTATTTATTTTGCATATGGCAAATACATGGACTTATAGTGGTTCAAATGTTAATGTCCAAATGTTAGTGTAATTTTTCCCCCAATATTAAATGAACTTTACTTCTACAGCATTTTAATCTGCCTGAAAACTCTATGCAAGTTATAAATGCGTAATAATGGAAGGTGGAAATACGACTACATGTCCTGCGGCTACGAATCTCACCATATCAGGCAGTGGTGTCCTTTGCAAGCTGACACAAGAAAGTTCAGTGTGTGCTCAAGACGCACCCGCTCACCCAGGAGTGGATTTTCCTTGTGGGTACAGAAGGCTTAGAAACCAGGGATGTGAGTTTTAGTCCCGCCTTAGGCATGAAAGCCGGTTGTGCATTAACAAAAGTGCACAACTATCAAGGCTCCAACGTGCACCCCCATTCAAATCATAAGTCTCTAGCCACATCTCTCAGAGTAAAAAAGATTTATTAGGGGTTGACATTCCTGGTTGAAGCCGATTGACACCTCATTCATTTCCCCCTTGACCCTGGCCTTCCCCACCCCCAGATGTATATTCTCCAATGAGACACATCCATAGCCAAGAGTCATCAATCATGCTCTCCAGTAATAATCTTGCGTGCCAACAGCTTCGGCCTGCCATAGCAATTATCGGAAGCATTTAAAGAATGCACTGCTTTCCCCCTCTCCTTTCTGCTGGCAAGTAAAAAGGCCAAAGAAATATTTTTTTAGTTGACACAAACCACCTCACAGGGTTTTTTTGGTGGGGAAAATAGGAGTTAGGAGGGGCAGGTTGTGATGATCATTTAAAGGTTTTATTAGAGACTCCACTTTCCATCAAATAAAGGTTTTACAGGCAATCCTCAGCCCAAAATTTCTGTTGCTAAATGAGATTGTTAAGGGGTTTTTGCTTCATTTTATGGCCTTTTTTGCCACCGTGGTTAAGTGAATTGCTGCATTTAAGTTAGTAAAATGGATGTTAAGCAAATCAGGCTTCCCTGTTGACTTTTGTCACAACGGGATCACAGGACTCCGGGATTCTGCAACCGTCATAAATATGAGTCAGTTGCCAACTGGTGGAATTTCGATCAGGTGCTGCAACTGTCGTAAGTCACTTTTTTCTGTGCTGTTGTAACTTCGGTCACCAAATGAATGTTTTTAAGCTGAGGACTCCGTATATAGTTAAACATTAGGACAGGAGTCCCCAAACTTGGCAATTTATAAGACTTGTGGACTCTGGGAGTTGAAGTCCACAAGTCTTAAAAGTTGCCAAGTTTCGGGACCTCTGTAATTTAAAGAGACAACTTGCAAAGCTGGCCTTGAAACTTCGGTTACTGGTCCCTGTACTCACTACTGGCACGTAATCAACCTGCACAAAAGAATATCCACCCACCCCCCATTAATGAAAAGGCCCCATTTTTCATGCGAAGACCTAAAAAATGAGAATGATTTTCCATTGGATCAGTGGCACTTTTTGCAGTTCTGGGCAAGAAGCCCTGGATATTCACTTGGACCACTTTAAGGAACACCTTGCAGTGAGATACATGTGAACGCAGCCCGCGTGTCCAGGTTGGGGGAGTCTTGTTCCAACTTTGGCCTCCTATTCCAGGAAGAACTACATCTACCAGAATGCATTTCCACCCGACCACTGCAAGGGCTGGAGGCGGTGGCTGCGAAATGATGGGCAAGGCTCAGCCCGCCTCTTTTTAAACAAATAGCAGCCTCAGCCAGTGACTTTTCGAGCAAGGAGAGCTCGTATCCGCAAAGAGGCGCCGCTGGCTCGGAGTGACAGCCCAAGCGGCCTATCAATGCTAGTTCCGCCCACCGCGCCTGACGCGACTGGAGACCGAGGTGTCCGATCCCCAGAGCGGCTCCTGGGCTTCTTCCTCGCCATGGCGTTTGGCGGCGGTTGGTGGGGACGGGCCGCGGCGCGGGCCAGGAGAGCCGGCGGGCTGCTAAGGGGAGAGGCCTGGCCGTGGCTACGGAGGCCGGCGAGGCCCAACTCCGGACGCGGCGCGCCACTCCCGCCCGCTTCGGAACTGGACAAGGCAGACGCCTGGCTACTCCGCAAGAGTCACGAGACCGGTGAGGAAGAGGGGGCGGGACCGGCGGGTGACGTCACGGGGCGGGGCCACTTACCTGGAAGCTGGGTGGGGCTGCTTGCCTGCGGGGCGTGATGGGAGTTGTAGTCCCTCAAAGTTGGCCTCCCCCCCCTCATCAGCATATAAAAATATATGCACACATTAAAAATAGAAAAATTGATAGCAGGTCAATAGCTTAAGATCAAATTAGTATACAGCCAAAACTTTTTCTTAATATTATATATTAATATAATACAATTTATAATATAACATAATATAATAATTCAATGCCTGTAATATTGGCACCCTGAATTGCAATGAATCCTGTTGAATTTTTTTTACTTTTTAAGTTAATTTAATAGTAGAATATAACCTCTAATCGTGTCATATAAATATCGTGTTTGTCTAATAAAAACTTAAATAAAAAAACATTGTACTGAGACAATGCAAGATATCAAGATTTATTTAAAAAAAATAATGAATTACATCTGCTCACGTATCCTACTTCCTCCCTCCCTCATGTTTTAGTTGTAGTGGATAATTTGTATATTTATAGTGTTTTATTCATGCTGTGTACTTGTTGTATTGTTTTGAATATTGTATGGCCCCCAAGAGTAACTTCGTGACCAGATGGGCAGCAAAACTTTAATAAAATTAATAAGTAAATAAATAATGAACAGGAAAAAACAAGAAACAGTGTTCTGTGTGTGGCCTCTTGAAATACCCGCCCCAGAACACCCTAAATTTTATAGATAATGTTACATAAATGGATGATAGATAGTTTAAGAGATGGATGGATGGGTGGATAGATAGATGATATAGGTATAGATAGAAATAGGTGGAGGAAGGTGTGTTGGATAAATAAATGCACTAGATAGATAGATCGATCGATCGATCGATAGATATGAGAAAGATGTTAGGTAAGTAGGTAGATGGATGATAGGTAGGTGGATAAAGGTAGATGGATAATAAGTAGGTAGATAGGTAGATGGATGAGAGAAAGATGAGAGGGATGAGAGATCAGTAGGTAGGCAGGTAAATGAGAGAGATGAGAGAGAGATGACAGACAGACATGATAGTTTAATAGAGCAGGCATAGATGGCTAGATGAAAGACAGGTAAACGATGGACAGGCTGATAGATGATTGACAAGACAGGCAGACGGACAAAGATGCCGGATGGAGGGGAGTGGATACGCAGAGCTGATGGCGCCCTCCTCCTTTCTGCTTTTCCTTCAGCCTTCCTGTCCTGGTTTCGGAATGGGCTGCTGGCCACGGGCATCGGCGTGATTTCCTACATGCAGAGCGACATGGGGCGGGAAGCGGCCTACGGTGAGCACCCCGTCCCCAGGATAACCGGAACGAGGCCAGGCCCGTCCACCTTTTCCTCCTAGCGTAGCTAAGGACGCGTCTCTTGTCTTTCTCTGTCCATGTTTCCTCCCTCAGGCTTCTTCATCCTCGGCGGGATCTGCGTCTCGTACGGCAGCGCCTCCTACTTCGTCAGCCTCCTCCTCCTCCGTCGCACCATGATGCTCTCCTTCTCGGCCGCCCTCTTGAACTCGGCCGCCGTGGTGAGCGTGGCTCTCTTCTGGCTCTGCGCCATCTCCCTCTACATCGGCCGGCTGGAGGTGGAGATCATCCAGGAGGACGTCGGCGAGAAGAGGAAGGAGAACGGCAAGGCCGAAAAATGAAGGGCTGGAGCGGCTCTTCAGGACTCGACGAGACAACCGTACGGACAATTCGGAAGGGACAGCTCCACGGTGGTTGGGTCGGAGGGGACCACGGAAGAAGGAAGGAAGGAAGGAAAGTTGGCTAGTTCTCCTGAACGCGAGAGACAAGTGGAAGGAAGCGTGGGGCTTTCAACTAATTTCAGATTTATCGGCTGGGAGGGCAAGGAAGGAAGGAAGGGGCTCTGCAACCTTCCTTGGAGCAAATGTTTGCTACTCGGGAGCATGAATCCTCGCTACTTAAGGATCTTTGACGCTTTTCATGAGTGGGCCTGCTTTGCAAAACCCTCTCTGCTTTGACTCTGCTTTCTGGTTTCAGGGGTGTGTGTGTGTGTGTGTGTGTGTGTGTGTGTGTATAAAAGCCCATTTTCTGGATGTCTTCTGCATAGCTTGCCTTGGCTTGGCCATTCTCGCTTATACTCCAGACTCGTTCTCCGTTTCGTTTCTGTCGTTGGGCCGGCTGGTGCTCTGATTAGTGGACATTTAGATTAAAGACCCTCAAAGAAAGTTGTGTATTTTCTAGGGTATTTTTTTATGTGTGGGTGGGTGGGAGAAGGGAGCGGGAGGGGGGGCTGTTTTGAAGGTGCATTTGGGAAATAATAATTGCCATTATTCTCACCTGCAAGGGAGATCTTCAGGTGGGCAGAGGGAGCCTTGTGGTTCGCTGGCAACAGGTGTAGACGGCTGAGGTCTCGGAGAGCGAGGACTCAAATGAGGGGCCTGCGTGTGATGCAGGAATTGGGCCAGGACCATCAGGGAGTGGAGTGCTGCCTTCGGAGATGGTGGAGGCTGGCAGCAGTGAGGAAGAGCACCCCGAGGAGCCTGTGCCTAATGCACATGCGCAGTGCTGCTCAAAGGAAAGAGCATCTGCAGCAGCACGGACCACTTAAGAGTAAGGCTGCAAGGTGATGGCCCCTCCCTTAAGGGATAAAAGCCAGCCCTCAGAGGTGGGACTCTTTGCAGGAAGCAAAGAAGTTTCCAGCCCTTGTGGAAGTTTGACTCTCCTGGTCTGTGTTGGTGACTTTTGGTTTTGATCATTTCCTTACGATTTAGTGTTCTTGGCAGCCTTTTGCTCTTATCTGGGACAATTCGTTTTAATAGCATTTTTACTGTGAATGAACGGAATCCACAGGGAAGCATTAAAAACGGTTTTGCTTTTATCTCTTGTTTGGTGTTTGTTTGCTTGGAAGGAGGCTTGGGTCACAACTCTTTGAAAGGCAGATAGTCCTTGATTTACAACAGTTCATTCAGTGGCTGTTTGAAGTACAACGGGACTGGGAAAAGTCTGTCAGGACAGTCTTTTCACCCTTACAACTGTTGCAGCTTCCCTTAGGTTGTCGAAAGGGGCAAAAATCCTGAAATATCTCACTTAGCCACAGAAATGTCGGGCTCCGTAGTGGCCGTTAAGTCAGTGACTCCCTGTGGCAGAGCCACAAACCTTGCTGGCATCGTCTCTGGAGGGGGAGAACAGTTAGTGCAGTTAGAGCTGGCTCTCTGCCTCCCCGTTTACGGCGATCCCTTTAAATTTCACCCATTTTTGAATGGCGGGGAGCTCACTTGAGAAATGTGTGTGATCCAAATCGGTTGTCCTTTTTTTCCATAAAATGAGGCTCGTTTGGGTTCAATCCTCAGGATCTGGTCCTTTTAAGGGCTTTCTGACAGCTGGGGAGGACCTCTACGGAGATTCTCGGTCATTCCAGGTCGTGGTTGTCACAAAAGTGCTTTTTTTCCCCCTAAGAGGCAACTGGACTTTCTGGTTTTTCTTTGAAGATGTCTCCCTTCTCATCCAAGGAGCTTCTTCAGCTCTGATTGGATGGTAAGGAATGGAAGGATTTATACTCCTCGCAGACCGCTGGTCATTTGCATCCTTTGAGAGGGTCCTTGAGGCCACTTGGAGGTTTATCTGTGTCCTCAGGGTCACCTGAATGGTGCAAATGGGTGTCACTACAACCACCGTCCTTTCAGCAGTTCCAAGAAGGCTCCAGACCCATTTGCACCACTCAGGTGACCCCGAGGACACAGATAAACCTCCAAGTGGCCTCAACGACGGTCTCTAAAAGTATGCAAATGACCAACTGCCTGCAAGGAAGATAAATCCTTCCATTCCCCGCCATCCAGTCAGAACTGAAGAAGCTTCTTCAGATGAGAAGTGAAACATCTTCCAAGGAAAAAAACAAAGTCCGGTTGCCTCTTGGGAAATTACTTTTGGGAGTGGGGGGGGGGGGGGAGGGGCTTGGTTGATCACTAAGGGTCAGGAGGATTACTTTGGTTAATTAATCCAGAAGAGGAATCTGTTAAGGACAAAATCCAGACAAGGCACACGACCAAAAAAGCTTTCCCGGTCTGCTGAAATGATTTTAGAAGGCAGGAAAGAATTCTTGTTTATTTTTTTTAATGTTCTCTCAAGTCCCGGATTGCCAAAAGAAACTGCAAAATGTCAACAAGAAATTATAGCTACCCGAAGCGAACAGTAGATTAATAAAAAGAAAGAAAGAAAAAGAAAGAAAACCACGGACACGTACAGCTCTTTAGCAACGAGTTATAGAGGGACGGGGAGGAAAAATTCACATTATCCAAGTGCTACAATCGTCGGTGGGCGCCGTCCGTTTCCCACTGACACGAACAGGTAAGTCCTTGACTGACGGCCACACTTCAGCCTGAAATCTCTGCTGCTGGGTGAGGTGTCGAGAGAGCTTTGCCCCATTTTTACGGCCTTCCTTGCCACCGTCGTTAAGGGAATCCCTGCAGCGGTTAAGTTAGTAGCGTGCTTGTTCAGCGAACCGGGCTTTGCTTGCCAGAAGGTTGCAAAACAGGATCGCGTGATGCCCCCGGGACTCTACGACCGTCGTAAATACGAGCTAGTTGCCAAGGGTCTGAATTTGGCTCACACGTGACCAGGGGGGAGGCTGCAACGGTCGTTAAGTGTGAAAAACGGTCGTTCGTCACTTTTTTCACTTTGAAAGTCACTAAGGTGGTACGCGGAGGACTGCCCATGCAATTTATTTTTGTATAAGTGCTTAAAATTACAGCGTTTTCTTTCTTTAACAGCTCCAGTGCCATCTTCACCCGCGTTGCCCTGACTTGCCTCTTTTTCTAAGCCAGCTTGAACCCGAGCCCAGCCCTTCTCATCTGCTGCTGGGTCTTTAACAGAGGAATTGGGGAAAGGATTGAAGAGGGTTTTTTGCATAAAAAGAGGGATAAAAGTACCTTTATTGGGGGCGGCAGGGGGGGCAGAGATCCAAAAGGCAACCTAGAATTGGATAAGTGCCAAAAAAAAGGCCTCAAGGTGTATCTTAATAAAGAGGCGGCATTTTGCATCCGTTCAGTTGCTGGAGAGCTAGAACAACAAACTCTTATCAAACGAACGGAGCAAGGGTTAATTTGATATCACTGGAAAACCACCTCCCCATCCAGGTAACGCATTGGGTGACGCGTGTATGACAGGCAACGTTAAGACCTGAGGACTCCAATTCCCAGAATTCCCAGCCAGCCTTTCCACAAGTCTTAAAGGTGGCTGGCTGGGGGATTCTGGGAGTTGGGAGTCCACAGGTCTTAACGTTGTCCAGGTTGGACATCTCTGGTGTAGGAGACAGATAGGCAGAGCCTATGGGTGCAGTCAAAGAGAGGAATCCCCTACCCCAAAGATCAAGGTCAACGTTATCTGCAAAATCCAAGTTGGAAAAAGTTTGCCCATTCGCACAGCAAGACCATGAGGCCACCTTCCTAGAAGGATCAATTCGCACAACTTTCTCTCACGTTGCCTTGATGGATCCTCGCGGCGTCCTGATATGGATTCGTCCCTATTGCATATTTCAAGGATTAATTCAATGGGAGCAAAACAAGTGAACTGCTGGTGTGACAGGATGGAATAAGCACATCGAGGCGTGGCATTGCAGGCAACGGCGGCCAACTTTTCATATGGCACATAAATGCGGGTTATATTTGACCACCGACACCCCTCCCCCTTTCCCCAAGTTTTTTAAAACTAGTCAAGTTCTAGCAGCAGGAACACAGGTACGGAAGTGCGTGGGAGATGCCCCTCAATAGGTCCATGGGCCTTTTTTCTTGGAAGTTTGGATAGATTTCCCGCGTGTCTCCAAGCAAAACCCTCCGCCAATCACCCCATTTCAATCAACCACCGATCTTTAGAAGATGCTGATGGGCCATCCGCTCTCCTTCGCGCTGAGGAGTAGGAAAGGGATGCGATGAGCAGGTACGTAGGTAGGTAGTAACTTCTTCCGGGACTAAAATATTTCTTCCCCCGGGCTTCGAGAAGGTTTGGGAGCACCCCAGCACCGAACTGAGCCATCTCAAGATCTGATCGTTCTCTTCCAGGCCAGATTCAACCGTGGTTCGCTGGGCCAAGACGACACCGGTTTGATCGCGGACCCCCGATGGGCGCTAATCCTCCTTGCGTTCCAGAGCTGACCCACTGTGGATCCCCCCACTGGCCACAGAGAAGGGCAGGGTGGAAAACAAAGAGTCCGTGGCCGCAAAGGCTCCCCCAGAAATCTGGGCCAAGCTAGCGGAGTTCCCAAACGGGCCCACCATGTTCAGCCGCTGCAGGTGGTGGTACATGATCTCCCGGGAAGTCTTGGCCTCGGCGCTGCTGATGTCCATGAGACTGAGGGGGTGGGCGTGGGAAGGCGGCAGCATGTTGCTCGGCATGGCCAGGGTCACGTCCGCGGGGGCGTAGCGAATGGTACTCGTGGTGTAGAGTCCCGGGGAGCCCGCCGGAGAGCTGGGGTGTGGATTGCCGAGCTGATGCATCAACGGGACGACGACGTTGCTGGTGTGGAATCGCTGGAGAACGTCCATCTCCGTCGGGTAGAGCAGCGGGGTGAAGGGCGTGGCGGTGCCCCGGTCCTCGCAGGGGGAGCCCGAGAGCGGAGGCGAGAGCGTGTCCCCCGAGGAGGAGGGAGGCGCCCGGGGAGAGGCGCTGAAGGGCCCCCCCTTGGCCGGACCGTTGTCCACCTCGGGCGGGGTGAGCACTGAGTCAGGGATGGAGACGTATAAATGCGCGGACGCCGGTCTCACCAGGGGCTTCTCCAGCCGAAGGGCTTTGTTCACGGGGAAAGGGCTGGCCTTCGCCCTGGGACAGGTCCAGAGCCCGGCTTTGGCCTGGAGCCCCTGCTCCGATTTGATGCTGAGGGCCGGGCCGGCTCTGAGGGAGGCGCCCTTTTGGATCTGGATGACAGAGGTGAACTCCGACGTGCAGGGACTGCTGGGGACGATGGTCCTCTGCCCACCAGTCTTGCAACCGTTCACCTTCCTGGGCAGGAGCCCCGTCGGCTGAGGGACCATCTCCGGCTCTGAAGCGCTGCTGCTGCTGTCGGAGTCCTCGGAGCTGCCCAGCGAGGTCTCCTCCTTCCCCTTGGGTTGGGGGCTCTCCGGCGGGAACTCCAGTTTGATCCTCTTCCTGGGAGGGGTCTCTGCGTCGCTGCCGGCCCCCTCCTCTGAGGCCTCCTCCTCTGGGTATTTGGCTTCAGGGCCACTGGGCTTGCTCTCCACCAGGTGGCAGTGCCGCCCCATTTCGGCCACGCTCCTGGGGTAGGACTGGGCCAGGGTCCCTGGGGGTTTGCTCGCTGGGCACGGCTTCCCCCGGTCACTCTCTGTCGAGGGGAGAACAGGGAAGGGTCAACCAGGCAGGGGATTGTGTTCTGACCCAGCTTCCCAAATACGACCAACCCTCTGAAGTGAACTCGAAGATTCCTTTATTAGGAGCGCCAGCAGCAGCCCTGGCGGAAACGTTTCTCTCTCACGGCGGGCGAATAAGCCTGTCCGGTACGGAGATGAATAGTTGTCTGCCACATCTATTCACCTCCTCCCCCTGCCTTTTCTCCCCAGAGCTACGGTGGGGCTTCGCTAGCAGTGGTGACTTTTCCGTCCTAAGGACCGGCTCATAGATTTCCACTGTTCTCTCCTCTCCTCTGCCTTCTGCCATCCATGTATCAGGCACTGGGCCCAGCTGTTCCTCCTCTTCCTCATCAGCCACCTCCAGACCTGGGGGCTGTTGACTCTCCATCTGAGGGCTGACGGACCGCCCAGGCCCCGCCTCTCTCTCGGACAGCTCTCTTCCCTCTTCCCCCTTGGACCTCCCAGGTTGTCCTTACGCTGACCCTGACTCCCACACCACCACCACCTCCTCCTCCTCCTCCTCTGATTTGGCTGCCGGAGGGGCCGGCGGCCCACAAGCCACAACAGAACGCCCCAACCATCCATCTACCTGGCACCAGAGGGAGATCCAAGTCCCTTTACTAACTGGGTGGAAGCACGGACTTTGGTAAGGCCACGCTTGGTATCCGGTGTCCAGTTTTGGTCACCACAATACAAAAGAGATGTCGAGACTCTAGAAAGGGTGCAGGGGAGAGCGACAAAAAAATAAAGCAGACGGGTTCGATCTTGGCAACTTTAAGGCCTGTGGACTTCAACTCCCAGAATTCCCCAGCCAGCAGGCGCTGGCTGGGGAATTCTGGGAGTTGCAGTCTACAAGTCTCCAAGTGGCCAAGTTTGGAGGCCTCTGTGTTAAAAGGGTCTGGAGGCTAAACCATACGACGAATGGTCGCGGGAATTGGGAAGGTCTACACTAAAGACCTTTTCTCCCCCTTCCCCAAAGTCTTCCACCAGCAGGTCACCGTCAAAAGGTTGCACCCCCCCCCCCCCCCTTGCACCTCTTTCCAGGACTTTCACCTTTGAAATCCGTCCCTGCGTTGGGCGCTTCCGTCTGTCTGGCGGGGATGCCAGGAACCTGGAAAATATCCAGAGCGATGTTCTTGCCTTCTGGCTTGCTGGAAAATATTAAAACAAAATATAAACAGCAGGGAGTTATGATTATAATTATTATTATTGTTGTTGTTGTATTTGTTTGCATCACGCTTGTTTTTCTTCTTTTAAATTTGGCTGGTCGTTGACCTCGTCAATGTGATCTGGCTTGAGTCGCCAAGGTCGGACCACCCCTCGGAGGCAGCAAACAGCCCCTTCAGCCGCCCCCTCCCCAGGCTAAAAGAAATGCAAATGGCCTCCAGATTTGCAAAAGTAAGAGGCGGAGGATTAAAATAACCGCTCATTCCACCCGCCTGGGCTCAGCGGAAAGTCCACTTGAATGGGACAGCCACCTGCAGCCGGAAGCAGCCGAAGGAAGGGACGGATGGGCGGGGGAGGGCCGCAGTTGCTCCATTGTCCAAGAACAAACAGAGGCAGATTAGAGAGAGAGAGAGAGAGAGAGAGAGAGAGAGAGAGAGAGAGAGAGAGAGAGAGAGAGAGAGAGAGAAAGAAAGAAAGAAAGAAAGAAAGAAAGAAAGAAAGAAAGAAAGA
>NW_020769385.1:286738-301386 GCF_900518735.1 Pseudonaja textilis
AGACAGATGTGGGTTAATCTGATCCAGGAATATCCAGAGAAGGAACAAATAAGCCAGGGGTTTTTGGCAGGCGTCTGCAGAGGAGGCTCTCTGGCCAGGACCCTCACCTAACGGAGGGGGGGGTGGAGAAGAAGGGGGGGCAGGATAGAGGCGAAGGAAGGCACTGAATTTGGGGAAGCCCAGGAGAGAGCAGGAGGGGGGAGGAAGGGAGGGGGAGGGAAAGGACAGGACGGGCCATTGTGTCCTGCACATTCCTGCCTGACGAGAGGAGAATACGAATCAAGTCCCGCATTCACAAGCGCCCCGGACAAGCTGAAAAGCTCGCCAGCCCCTAGGTTAACCTTTCCTCCAGCCCCACCGGCCCCCCTTCCTCCCCCCCAACTGGCTGGGGAACCAAGAAGGGGGAAAGAAGGAAGGTGGGCTGGAAAGGACCCCCCCCCCAAACACACACACACACACGTGTGGGGAATGCCGAACAGGCCGCATTTCGTGACCCACGGTGGCCTC
Organism: Pseudonaja textilis; assembly: GCF_900518735.1. The sequence continues at coordinate 287,246 of NW_020769385.1, forward strand.
CCGAGTTCTTCCTGGTTTTCCTACACACCCCAAACCGCCTGTGCAGAAGTTCCAGAGACTTTGTGGGCTCTTTGGCTTCTTTCTTTCTCTGTTCATTTTGTTGATTTAATCATTTGTTTTGATGTGGTTGTGTGTGTGTGTGTGTGTGTGTGTGTGTCCACCCGAAACGAATTGAGAAGAGAAGCAACCCGGAACGAAGGAGGAGAAAATTTCTTTAAGTGTGAGAGCAAATTCGTCAGTGGCACACCTGGCCTCCAGAAGTTACAGGTGCCCTTAACAAACTGCAGCTGTTCACTTAACAACAGTGACCAGAAAGGGGCATAACCTAGGGTTCATTTCCCCCAAAGTTTCCCCAAACTCGCTTCCCAACGGTCTCGCTTAGCAGCGGAAATTTTGGGCTGAACCAGGGGTTGTAAGTCGAGAACTACCTATAGGTAACGCTTGGCTTGTTCGCTTTAGGCATCGATTGGATATGGGGCTACAAAGAACCCCAATCATTTGGGGGAAACCGATTTCCCAAGGAGAAAAGCAATAAAAAATAAAAACCATATTTTCCCCCTTTCTTCTTCTTCTTCTTCTTCTTCTTCTTCTCCTCTTTCTCTCTCTCTCTCCCTTTCTGTCTTTCTAAATCGGTGCAGCAGCTTCAGAAATGCCGCTCAGAACGGCTGCCTCGGTTATCTGCGCGAATTTACTTGTAACTAACAAACAAGAGACCGACTTGACAGACAATCAGGAACAATACCAGCTCCGCTAATTGCTGCAATTTCCTCTGTCATTTTCTTTAATTCCTTCATTTTTCCTCTCTCGAAATAACCCCACAGGTCAGACAGAATGCTCCTATAATTAAAAGCATTTAATGCAAGAATTAGAAAGCTGTTCACATGACGGGGAAGGGAAGGGGACAGAAGCTGGGGGGGGGGCTGTATTGTTAGCCCCCCCTCCAATCTTTTCAGGTTTGCAACTTGCCAACTTTTCAAAGCCCTAAAACAGCATTTTCCCCCTCCCCCCCAAAAAAAAGAAAGAAAAAGAGAGAGGGGGGGAAGGAAAGAAGGAAGGAAGGAAGGAAAAGAAAGGAAAAGGGAAGAGAGGAAAGAAAAAAGAAAAAGAAGGAAGAGAGGAAGAAAGTAAATAAAGAAAAGAGAAGGAAGGAAGGAAGGAAGGAAGGAAGGAAGGAAGGAAGGAAGGAAGGAAGGAAGGAAGGAAGGAAGGAAGGAAGGAAAGAAAGGAAAAGGGAAGAGCGGAAAGAAAAAAGAAAAAGAAGGAAGGAAGGAAAAAGGGAAGGAAGGAAGAAAAGGGAAGAGAGGAAGAAAGAAAAAGAGAAAAAGAAGGAAGAAAGGAAGGGAAGGGAGGAAGGAAAGAAAGGAGAGAGAGGGGGAAAATTAACTTGGAAAAGATCTGGTTTCTTTTCCTTACCTATTATATATTTTTTTATTTCCAACCAAAGAAGCCCAGGAAAACAGTGGGAAGAATCCACTGGCATGTCAATCCTGCCCGATGACGTCACCTTGCAAAGGTTGCAGATCTGCATGACGTCATTGGGATATGTGGAACATGGTGGGGGTCAACCCCAACCCCCCAACCCCCCCGGTTATGATTGGTGTGCAAAACCAATGAATCCGTCCGTCAATAAAACGCACCTTTTATCCGACAAGACACAAAAGGGGCCCAAGGAAGCTCCCCTGAGAGTGGGTGGGCTTCGTTTTAACCCGGTGGGGGGGAATGTCTCCAAACTTGGCCGCTTTAAGAGTGGTGGGCTCTGCCCCAACACCCCTAATGTGGATCTAGTCCAACAAAAAATAATGGACCATGCGAGAAATGGACACACTCACATTAAAAATGAGAGAGGAGGAGGATTCTGAGTATTATTTAATCTGGCACAAATGGTATGAATGGGTAGAAGATGGACATAAGGAATAAGAAGAGGAGATTAACTATAAGAGACCTTAAGAAAATGACTTGTAGATATGTAAAATATGTAAGTACATAAGATAGAACTAATTATAGATTAAGGTAACAGTTATTGGTGAATGTATATTAAATGTATTAGGAACTATAAGATAACCCATGCCTGCAGTTGTCGAAACGCTGTTGAAAATATGAATATGATTTAAGTTGGGTTGGTGGAAAACACAAGAAAAACTTATTAAAAAGAAAGGAAGATTTGTGGGCTCCGAGTGAGGGTGACCGTCACAATGTTGCTTAGATGGTCTGCGACCAGCTCGGCCTAATTACCGAATTCTTTCCCCGAAGGCGTAATTATGTGGGAGAATAAAGCTACCAGCCTCACTGGGGATGATGGGTTCACAGCTGCAGCCCATCCTTCCCGGCCGGGCCATGACGGAATTAGCTGCAGCTGAGAGGCCAAAGAGCTTGCCCGTCTCCCTCGGAGGGGTTGGCTGGCGGAGTTTGCAGGAATCACAGAATTGGAAGGGACCTTGGGAGGTCTCCTAGTCCAGCCCGCTGCTGCTCGAGCAGGAGACGGGGAAAAGGGACTGAGAAGGGGAGCAGGATAAGGGGAGCATCTCTCCCAGAGACAATATCCCCCCCCCCCATGTATGGGGGCCTCTGCCGGCTACTCAGACGTTGCGGGTTACATTTGCCCTAAACCTGGCGACCCTCCTGAAGGGAACTGTGGTGGAATGGAGTCTGGATTCCAAAAGAGGGAGGGGCTGTTTTCCCAGAGGGCAAAGGAGCAGCGGAGCTTGAAACGAGGCTAGAGAGGGAGTTCAATGGCCCCTCCCTAGCAGTTTCCAGGATCTATCTATAGTTATGCTATCTATGGTTTCTTTAGGCTCTCTGTGGTTTTTCTTGCAGACATTTCATGACCCAACTAGGGAACATCATCAGTGCTAGGAGGGAAGGGGGGTTGTGGAGAGGAGGAGGACTGTGGGTTCCTTGGTGGTCTCTGAGCTTTAGTATTAGAATAGAATAGAGCTGGAAGGGACCTTGGAGGTCTTCTAGTCCACCCCCCTGCTCAAGTATACCATTTCAGCTTGGTTGTTTCCTTGTAGATGTTTCATGACCCAACTAGGTAACATCATCAGTGATGGGTGGGAGGGAGATTTGTGGAGAAGAGGAGGAGGTGGGTGGGGGGACAGTGGGGTCCTTGGTACTCTCTGAACTTGGATGTTTTCTTGCCGACCTTTCATTACCAAACTAGGTAACGTCATCAGTGCTGGAAGAGAGTTGGGTTTATGGAGAGGAGGAAGAGGAGGAGAAGGACTGTGTGGCCCTTGGTGCTCTCTAATCTTGGTGATTTCCTCGCAGACGTTTCATGACCCAACTAGGCAACGCCATCAGTGCTAGGTGGGAGTGGGCCTTGTGGGGTGAGGGAGAAGAAGGGGAGGAGGAAGAGGAAGGCGTGGCACAGTATGGCAAGGCAGGCTCCCACCTTGGCATGGCCAGGCCAGCGATGCCACGGAGCGTGGAAACCAGCCTGTTTTTCACCAACCCCTTTGCCAAACCAGGACAAAACCAAACCCCGTTTTGTTCCAGGTTTCACGCTGCTGGCTGGATTTATATTTACATATATTTATTTCATTACGTGCCTTGTTTTATTTATTCATCGCCTGCCTTTATTATTTTTGACATGTATTTACGACAGTTGGTCAAATTTTAGGCTATGAGCTCTTTGGAGTTTGTATTTGTGGGATTTTTTTTTTTAAAAGGAAGGGGGCGTGGCTTTGTTGTGGGGGGGCGCGGACGCCATCTTGACTTTTTTGACCGCCCTGGCCAATGCCTCTGCTGTGTGGCGCTTCAGCAGGTCCCCTAACACGTCCATTTCAGCCACAAGCCCCATTTCCTAAATATTTGCTTTTCAACTTCCCCACATTCATGAAGTGACTCTGGGAAAAGTGAAATTAAAAAAAGGAAGGAAAAAAAAAACGGGCACCATTTTTCTTGTCAAATTAGGGGCAATTTGAACAATTGGTTTCCCTCCAGAGGTTTTGTAACGGCAGCGACTGATCAATCAGCAGGACTTTGATCAGGGTTTCCCACCACCACCACCAAGTCCCAGGAAGAGAGTCTGAAAGCCCCCAAAACAAAACCTGCTGCTAATTGTGCTAATGCAATTGATTAGGGTCTTGCTCCCACTCCAGACAGAGAGGGTAAGGGGGGGGTGTCTCTCTGCAGTCTGTGTGTGTGTGTGTGTGTGTGTTGTGTTAAGGAACTGCAGTTATGCAAGGTATAAAATGATGTCTCTTTGGTTCCAGGGAAGGAAGGAAGGAAGGAAGGAAGGAAGGAAGGAAGGGAAAGGAAAGGAAAGGAAAGGAAAGGAAAGGAAAGGAAAGGAAAGGAGGGAAGGAAGGAAGGAAGGAAGGAAGGAAGGAAGGAAGGAAGGAAGGAAGGAAGGAAGGAGAGAGAAAAGGGGAGGAAAAGAAAAAAGGGATGGAAGGAAAAGGAAGGAAGCAAAAAAGGAAAAGATGGAAAGAAGTAAAAAAGGAAGAAAAAAGAAAGAATGAATGAAAAGAAGGAAGAACAAAGAAAGGAAGGACAAGGAAGGAAGGAAGGAAGGAAGGAAGGAAGGAAGGAAGGAAGGAAGGAAGGAGAAGAAAAAAGGGAAGGAAGGAAGAAGGAGAGAGATGGTAGGAGGGAGGAAAAGAAAAAAAGGATGGGATGGAAGGAAAGGGAAGGGAAGGAGGCAAAAAAAGAAAAAAGATGGAAGGAAGGAAGGAAGAAAAAGAAAGAATGAATGAAAGGAAGCAAGGAAGGAAAAAGAAAGGAAGGAAGGAAAAGAAAAAAGGGAAGGAAGGAAAGGGAAAGGAGGGAAGCAAAAAAGGAAAAGAGATGAAAGGAAGGAAGGAAGGAAGGAAGGAAGGAAGGAAGGAAGGAAGGAAGGAAGGAAGGAAGGAAGGAAGGAATGTGCTGATGGAGCTAGAATATTATCCTTAAATATTACAAACGTTCTCAGAATTCTGGCATGATGGTGGCTAACCAGCCCCTGCCCCCCTCCCAAAATACATCTTGAAAATACTCAGGCCCACCACCTCACAGAGTCCTCCTGCCTGGCACATTTCCTTTCCTTTCCACTCCTCAACCCTTCCAACAAGCCTTTTTCTCCCCAGGCAAGTTTCTAGTCCTCATTGCCAAGCACAAACTCCTGAAGCTCCAGGCATCCTCCTCCTCCCCCAACCAAAAGACGGGGAGGGAGGGGCAAAACACCTGAGCCATTTTGGACCCCAAACTTTTTATTTTTTTAAAAAAACTGGGACCCCCAGATGTCCAAGGGCAGAGAACCTCAGCCACCCCCACCCCCGTTCCCCGATTTTTAAAAAGTTATTTGCGGCCTCCATTTGGCAAAGGCAACCACGAGCAAGGGGAGTTCCCTGCAAATTTGGGGTACCCCCCACCCAAGACACCCCCACCCCCACACACACCCCCGTGAGCTGGGGAGGAAGGAGAGAGTCAAAGAGGAACCAAACGGGCCCCCTTCCCGGTCTCCCCCCCTCCGCCAGCCCCCTCCTTAGTGCTGGAATCCGCTGCTGCGGGAGAGGAGGGGGTGTGAAGGGTGGCCCCCACCCCCCCCACCTCCCCCCAAAACAATAGACAGATGTTATCCCTAATGCTCAGCACCCTCGTTATGGGGCTGGTAATTACCCCACAGCTAATGATAGTAATCAGAAAATCCGCAAGCCGTATTCTTCCCAGGCAGTTAATTTATTTAATGACAGACTTTGAAGCCGCGTTATTTAAATGGCGATTTATTGCCTGGCTAATCAATGCCATTTTGCCTGGGTAAGGGGGCTGCGGGCAGGCGGGTCTGGGGCGGTGAGCCAAGCGGGCTGCCCGTGTGCTGGAATGGAGCCTTCCATTGGCCCCGGGGGCTGGGCAAGCGGGCTGGACTAGATGGTCTCTGGGGGTGGGGGGAACGACCCAACATGTCTTCCCTGCGGGCAACTCTCATTCGGTGAGCGACCGTTTGAAGTTACAAGGGTGCTGGGGGAAAAAAAAAAGCATCTAGGACCATGTCCCACACTTATGACCGTTGCAACACGACTTGGTCACAAGATTCAAATTCAGATGATGGATGACTGACTCGGATTTACGACAGTAGCAATGTCCCTGATGGGGGGGCATGTCATCCCCTTTTTTGCGATCTTCCGATCATCAAAGTCAACGGGGAAGCCGGATCCGCTTAACGACCGTGCTGCTAACTTAAGGATGGCCGCGATGCACTTACCAATGGCGTCAAGGAATGGTCGTAAAATGGGCCACGCGTCCCAGAATGAATGCCTCGCTTAGCAATGGAAGTTTTGGGCTCAACCGGGGGGTGGTGGTGGGGGTCCTGGGTTGAGGGACTCCCTGTCATTTTGCCATTGGCCCCTCCCTAGGGCTGAGAAAGAGTGGCTGGCTCACAAACAGGCCAGCCGGGTTCATGCCCGAAGCACGATTAGAACTCGGGACCTCCCAAATTGTAGCCTGGTGCATTCCCCAACCTGTCTCTCTCTCTCTCTCTCTCTTTTTTCGTTTTTTCCTTGCAATAAAATTCGGGTTTTCCCACCCACCTGCCCACCTGAAGCTCTGCAGCCCAGGTTGGTCACCTCCAAGCCCCCCCCCCCCCCCCCCCGTGGTCAGTGCCCCTCCCCCCGCCATCCCCGCCCCCCCCCTCCCCGCATGAGTCCCCTGCACCCACCGTTGCCCCCTGGGGCCGGGCCCTCTGCCCGCAGGGTCCAGGGAGGGTCGCCCTGGAGGGCGAAGGTGCGCATCTTCAGGTAGGTGATGGTGAGCCGGACGATGGAGGCCTTGTCCAGCTGGCTGGTGATGGCACCGGGCAGCGGCAGGAGCTTAGCCAGCTCGTAAAACTCGAAGTTTTCCTTCCCTCGGCGGGAACGAGCGGCGTTGCGCGACTTTTCCTTCCGTAGAGCCTGCAGGCTGAGGGAAGGAAAGGAGGAAGGGAAGGAGGAGAAATGGGGAAGGGAGGAAGAGACAGAAGGAAGGAGAAAAGGCAGAGGGGGGAAGGAGGGAGGGAGGAGAAAGAGAAAAGGGAGAAAGAACGAAGGAAGGGAGAGGGAGGGAGGGAAAGGAGGAAAGAAGAGGGAGGGAGGATAGGAGGGAAGGAGCAGAAATAGAGACGGGAGGAAAAGAAAGAAGGAAGGAGAAAGGAGGATGGGGGAGGAAGGAGAAAGAGAAAAGGGAGGAAGAGAAAAAGGGAAGGAAGGAGGGAGGGAGTAGAAAGAGAAAAGGGAGAAAGAAAGAAGGAAGGGGGAGGGAGGGAAAGGAGGAAAAGAAGAGGAAGGGAGGATAGGAGGGAAGAAGCAGAAATAGAGACGGGAGGAAAAGAAAGAAGGAAGGAGAAAGAGAAAAGGGAGGAAAAGGGAGGAAGGAAGGAAGGAAGAGAAAAAAGGAAGAAAGGAAGGAAAAGAGGGAGGCAGGCATGAAGGAAAATGACCTCAGGGAGAGTGGGCCAATGGTCCTCCAACTCCCACGCACCCCAGCCAGCATGGTCAGGGATAATGGGAGCTGTAGTCGAAGACTATCCAGACATGTACCAGTCCTGGGAATTTAAACCCAGGCGTCATAAATCCGTCATTTTTTTCTACCGAACAGCCAACCAAATGGATTACTTTGACAAAGCTGCCCATCCCCCACCCCATCATTCCCCCCCCCCCGAGGGGTCTCCATGCCCGCAAGGAAGGGGGGGGGTCCCAGCAACACCCCTCCGGCCTTCCAAACAGCCCTTCGAGGAGGGCTGAGGGAGCATGCCAGGGTCTAAGGCAGAGGCCTCCAAACTTGGCCACTTTAAGACTTGTGGACTTCAACTCCCAGAATTCCCCAGCCAGCCAGCCGTGTCTGTCTCTTGTTCTCCTCTCCCCCAAAGAGGAGAGATTGCAGAGGAAGGGATTGCAAGAGAGGAAGCTCTGCTGGTGCTGGGGGATTCTGGGAGTTGAAGTCCACACGTCTTAAAGGGGCCAAGTTTGGAGGCCTCTGGTGTCGGGTCTCCTGCTTGAGGAAGGAGTTGGACATAGACCATAAGAACATAGAACCATGGGGTTAGAAGGGACCTTGGAGGTCTTCTAGTCTAGCCCCTTCCTCAAGCAAGAGACCCTACACCGGAGGTCCCCAAACTTGGCCACGTTTAAGAGTTGTGGACTTCAACTCCCAGAATTCCCCAGCCAGCCAGGCCTGCTTTTTTCTCTCTCTCAATCTCCTAAAGTGGAGAGAGATTGCAGAGGAAGGGATCGCAAGAGAGTAAGCTCTGCCGGCTGGAGGATTCTGGGAGTTGAAGTCCACACATCTTAAAGTGGCCCCGTTTGAGGACCCCTTGGTCTAAGGGGACCAAACACAAGCTCTCGGTCATCAGAGTGCCCCCCCCCGCGCCAGCGCAACGCCCACTGAATGCCAACTTACCAGGGCACCGGCTGGTTCTTGACCAACAGGCCCTGCAGGAAATCCCACTCCACGCTGACACACTTGAGCTCGCTGCCATAGAGAGAGGCCATTGCGCCTAGCACAGAAGGTCCTCCGGCCACTCAGGACGTCCTCCGGTCACCGGTGCCCTTCACGGACGCAGCCTCCTGAAAGACATTGGGGGGGCAGTTGAGAAAATCCCTGTCACACCTCTTTTCCTTAATCCAGGGAGTCCTCAACATACGACCACAACCAAGCCTGACATTTCCGTTGCTAAGCGAGACGCTCTGCTCCGGTTTATGACTCTCCTTGCCTGCTTGGTTCAGGACATCATGGCTGTTCGCGAGTTAAGTCGCCCGGTCGTTCAGTGAATCTGGCCTCCCCACATTGATTTGGCTCGACAGAAGGATGCCAAAGGGGATCAAGCGTCGTAAATACGAGTCAGTGGCCCATCTGAATTTTGATTGTGGGCTTGTTGGCGGGGCGGATATTACAAAGGTCGTAACTTTGAAAAACCTGTCAAAACTCACTTTTTTTTTTTTTTTTTTGCGGTGCTGCTGTAACTTTGAACAGACCTGGGAGAAGGGTAGACTTCAAGTCCCAGAATTCCCCAGCTAGCCTGGAGGGGTTCTGAGCTCTTGATCAAAGGGGAGAAAAACCTCCCCCCATAAAGAAAAATTCCTGTTCCTTATGCTTGGGGAGGGGTGTGTGTCAAGCTATTCTCCAAGGTACCCGAAGGCCAGAGAAGGAACAATGGATGGAAACGGATCCAGGAGAGATTCAACCTGGAAATAAGGAGAAATTTTCTGACAGTGAGGACAATCCACCCGTGGAACAGAAGTTGCCTTCAGAAGTTGTGGGAGCTTCATCCCTGGAGGCTTTCAAGAAGAGACTGGACTGCTGCTGGTCAGAAATGGTGTAGGGTCTCCCGCTTGGGCGGGGGGTTGGACTAGATGACCTACAAGGTCCCTTTCAACTGTTGTTCTGTTCTGGTTGAGATATCTGACTAGACAGCTATGCTAGAAAAGGTTCAGAGAAGAGCAATCAGGATGATGAGGGGACTGAAGGCTAAAAGATACGAGGAACGGTTGCAGGAACTGGGCCTGGCTAGTTTAGGGAAGAGAAGGCACGAGAGCAGCCTTCCGATATTTGAAGGGAGAGGGAGAGAAAGGAAAGGAAAGAGAAAGGAAGGAAGGAGAGAAAGAAAAAAGAGGGAGAGAAAGAGGAAGGAGAGAAAGAAAGAAAGAGGGAGAGAAAGAGAGGGAGAGAGAACGAGAGAGAGTGACTGGAGGATGAAACCTATGATGAATGGTTGCAGGAACTGGGCCTGGCTAGTCTAGTGAAGAGAAGGACCAGGGGAGACAGGAGAGCATCTTCCAATACTTGAGGGGCTGCCCCAGAGAGGAGGAGGAAGGGGGTCAAGCTATTCCCCAAAACATCTTTGAAGGCCAGACAAGGAATAATGGATGGAAACTGAACAAGGAGAGATCCAACCTGGAAATAAGGAGGAATTTCCCGACAGGGAGAACCATCAACCCGTGGAACAGAAGTTGTAGAAGCTTCATCCCTGGAGGCTTTCAAGAAGAGACTGTCAGAAATGGGGTAGGGTCTCCTGCTTGGGCGGGGGGGTTGGACTAGATGACCTCCAAGGTCTTAACCCTAACCCCAACCCTAATCCCAATCCCAACCCTAACAACCAAGTTTTCTTCTGAAGTTGTCAACTTGCCCCCAATGTGAGATCAAGAGATCCAGAACCGACGTGTTTGAGGCCACCAACCGCTGGATTTGCAGCCTTCCGTCCGAGGAGCTGGTTCCTTTCCGGAAAAAGAAGGATGACACAGATGTGGGGGGGGTCCCCTTGCCTATTTAAGGGTTACCGGATGCTTGACCCCTTCCCCAGCGAGGGGTAAGGCAAGAGCGGGCAGCCTCTCTAGCTAAGGAGGTCTGCCCCCCCAGCCCTCCCCCCATTAGCACCAGGAGGGGGGCTGACCCCAGACTTCAGGGCCAGAGGTCGCCGCAGAACCGCCACGGAGCGACCGACCGAGCGACCGACCGAGCGGCAGCGGCCGCCTCCTCGTGGGGGCCTTTTCTGTTTCTTTCTTCACCACTCCAATCGCCCATAAATCGAGGCAGGCAGCGCCTGTCACTTACTTCTCAACTCCGAGAAGAGAAGGACATTCCCAGGACGAGACCCGGGCCGGAGGAGCAAAACTGTTCAACATCCTGACACGGAGCCTTGTTTGGCCAGGGAGGGCGACACGCTTTCGCAGCACACGCACCTGTCTTCAGCCCTGGCACGTCTTGCCAGCCGGGAGCAGAAGCCCCTTTTTGCCAGGCGACGAGCCCGCCGCCGGCCGCCCGTCCTCTCCCTCCGTGTCCGTCCCTCGCCCCCACCCCCCCCACCGTCCCCACGCATCCAACGGGCGAGCGCCCACGCATACCGATCCGGTGGCACGCACAACTGCACTCGCACCCCGTCTCCCATACCAATACAAAACCCACGCCTCTTGCGCATATAAAATGGAGATCATCAATAGACACGCCGCCTGGCGCATACCAATGGGCAGCCTCGGGAGCTGGGCTTAGACACCTTTGCCAGCTCAGGCAGGGCGAAAGCGGGCGGGGGTGTGTGTGGGGGGGGTGAAGGCCTTCGCAGAGTCCTGAAAGTTTGCAAAGGTTGGCTTTGGGGAGGGGGAAAGCGAGGGCAGGCGAGGGCAGGGGCAAAATTAGGAATGATAAGAGGGTCTCAGCCCGCTTTGGAAGGAAAAGGGCAAAGGGGAATTGAAGTGGGGGGGCTGTATGCAGACTTGCCTTTATGAAGGTTGGCCACAAGGAAGAGGTTTCAACTTAACCGCAGTTGGCACGATTGTAGGAGAGCCACCTCGGTCCAGGGTACCCCAAACCCAAAAGAATCTGGTTGCACCTTCCCCAAAGTCTATTCCAAGACAGATGCTTTCACCCCGAAACTTCCGCCTTTTTAATACCAGTCTGGCAAAAAAATAAAATAAAATGCCAATTTTTCCCGATCCTCGGCTGAAGGGGTGTAGAGATGGCGTTGGGTTGAGCTGCTTTCGAAGCAGCCCGATCACCTTCCAAACAGCACCAACCCACGTTTCCACGGGCCACGACTTTCTCCCGGTGAAGGGATTTCCCGGATCATCTCGTGGTCACAAGATTTTTACCAGAGTGGGGGCTGGGGGGATAAAGCAACGGGGTGCCCTCGAACACGTACCGGGCAAGTGCAGGCGGAGCTGACCCAAATGTCTGCAACTCTCTTGAGGCTGCCAAGACTGCCCCCCTGACTCCCCAAACGGGTCAAAACCCCACCAGCGTGGCCTTCGCAGGAGCCCTCCTGCTCCCAGCCGAGATCGTGCCACACACACACATCTACACACACACACACACACAGCCAGGAGGATTCGAACCCAGGCTGCCTACACCCAAAGGAGAAGCAGACACCCCCCCACACACACACACCCTCCAAAATGGCAGCGCAAAAGAGCAAAGTAGCAACTCAAACTTACTTACAGAGCAGGTCGCCAAGAGCTTTGGGGAGGGGGGGGCTGTGAAGTATTCCTGCTGTGACACACCCCCCCAGCCAGCCAGCCCTTTCGAAGGATACCTCCTTCCGTGCTCTCTCCTCCCTCCCCCCCCTTCCGTCCATCCTCCAGCGGATTGGAAGAGCAGAAGGAAGACGGCGGCTTTTTGACCTCACCGTCTGGCCTCTGCAGAATTTCTGATCACCGGTGGCGATTGGGGGGGGGGGCGTTTAGCGTGGCTCAAGCCTGACCTCTCAGGCCTCCTCTGGGGCTTCCAATCTCTCCTGCCCATCACCTTCCTCACTCCTTGGACAGGACCTTCCTGCCTGGAATCCCTGGCTCATCAGCACCAGCCCACAAATATCGGGTCCAGATGCTGCAGCCGAGGCAGGATGTGGGGGTCCCTTCTAGGTTTGCAAGCCCAAGGTCCCCTGACCCCCTCCACAGGGATGGAGGGTCAGGGGTGTGGGGGAAGCAGGCTGCCTTCTCGGCTCTTCCTTCCTTGGAAATGAAACCGGGGAGGGGGTGGACTGGACTAGAGAACCGAAGGGAGAATGTTTTGCTGTGCACGGACTTACTCGGGCCGATCCCTGCTGGGTTTTTTGCCCCGCCCCCTGAAACCGCTGGGATGCAGGAGGCAGCCCCCTACCCACCCACCCACCCACAGCCAAGCGAGACCCCAACCCCCATTTTCAATGGCTCTTAGCGGTGCCTGGATGGAGACAACCCCCTCCCCTCTGGAAATCAAATACAAAGAACCAAACCGAACCAAACCTTGCTGGCTGGATAGAAGCTCCTTTGGGAGTTGGAGAGGGTGGGTGGGATATTTATCTTGCGGAGTTTTAAAAGCCAGCCAACCCCATTTAATTTAACCATTTGGGTGAGGTGCAAAGAAACCGCAGGCAGAACTAATAGCCCTTCCAAGGTCCCAATTCAGCCTTGTGGGGAGGCCAAGCCTCTTAAACCCATTGCACCATTCTGCACCCCCCCCAGGTGGGGGGCGAGGATGGGGGGGGCTTCCAAAGGGGCCCCTTTTGCAATGCAACCATTGCCTTCAAACCCAACCTTCTGCCCAAATTCTACAGCCAAATGCAAGTTCTTTCGGGATAACTCTGCCAGCTGGGTAAAGGAAGCTGAAACGGCACGCTCATTTTTGCTAAAAGAAAAGACCAAAAAAGTGCCTGCAACCTTGCAAATTCAGATTCCTGATCTCCTTCCAAAGCCAAAGATCTTGGGGGGGGGGGCAGTGAACCATGGGGGATTCTCTCCCTCCCAAAAGAAATAAGTGCATTTTCCCCAAAGCAGCACTAATCAACGGCAGCTCCCGAGGAGACCCATGGAGAGTTGAAAGATGGGAGCAAGTAAGGACTTGCTTGGATCCTCCAACCTCCACCATGTCCACCAATCCTTGGGTGGGGTGGGGGGCTCAATGAAAGCACCCACCAGTGGAGATCTCAAGGTTTCCCTATTGCGAGTCCCCTCCGGTTATCACTGAGCTGCCACCAAATATCACATAAACAGCAGAGGCCCATTTTTGCCAACCAGGGACAAGCTCAGAAAACTTGAAACCAAGTCTGCAAATTGTCTTTTTTGTTAAAAATACAACTCCTCAAAAATCGTTTCCTGCAGAGACCGGGAAGGCAATTTTGAACCGGTTTTGCAAAGGCCCATTTCTCGGAGCAAGCTGTGCTCCCCGCTCCTCCAGACAGGCACCCCAGATAGACAGAACACCCCCCCCCCACACACACACACAGATACTCCTCAATTCACCCCTGGATCTTCCTGAATGCGGCCCCTTTGGATCGCGTATCCTGTTCACCTTTGTTGGACCTGCTTTGGTTCCGGGTGCCAAGGCCCATCCTTTCCCAAGGCCGGGGCAGGGTGTGCGCGGGGTCTTTGCCAGAAGAAAGGTTTCTTGTGCCGAGGTGGGTCTGAACAGAGCCCCAAGTTTTGCCTTCTTCATTCATGCCTTGACAACTCCAGCGGGGATTGTGGAAAATCTGCTTGTCATCCAGAGCCGCCAGCCGCAGTAGCAGGCGCTGCCTCAGTTTCCCCCTCCCTCGGCATTCGGCGGTTGGGCGAAAGACACGCCGGCACCTGTTGCCTCTGGCCCAGGCTTGGAGGAGGAAATTTCCAGCCAAGGTAGAGAGAGTGCCTCTGAGGGCACGCCGAGTGCCTTCCTCTGACCACTCAACCAGCCTAATCTAACGCACCCAGTCAAGGCGGGCAGCTCCCAAATTTGGCCACAGAATC
>NW_020769385.1:313567-336503 GCF_900518735.1 Pseudonaja textilis
GGGGGGGGGATCGTAAGAGAGTAGGGTGAGGGGAGGCGCAGCCGGCAAAGGAGCCGCTTTGACAAATGGTCAACTGGGGGTCAAGTCCACCAGTAAAAGCAACCAGGATGGAGTTCAGCTGTGAAGCTGGAACGTTTTTTTTTTTTCTTTTTCCCAACAGCAGCAGAAAGTCAACGGCTCATTGGAAGGCGTGTCACTGAATGTGTCATTTGCTCCGGTTTGAGATGGGTCAGAAGGACCCCCTGGATTCTAACCTCGTCCTCATGGACCCCCAAGAGGCAGGTATCTGGTCCCAGGTCATCTTTTGAGCTTTGCTGGCAGCCGCGAATGTGAGAGGTCGCCTCGACTTCCTTTCCAAAATGAAGATGGGGGTTGCAGCCATCCTACTGAAACCTTGCCCTTGTGTGTATGTGTGTATATATGTATATATCTATATCTATATATCTATATATATCTATATCTATATATCTATATATCTATATCTATCTATCTATCTATCTATCTATCTATCTATCTATCTATCTATCTTTCTATCTATCTATGGCAGCCCCTCCCTTGTAGATGTTCCTGCTTCCTTCTAATTAATTCAACCGATCGAGGAGCATATTTGTAGCTCAGGGTTGAAATGAGTTGAGTGGGGTTTTTTTTTGCAGACCTTGCACGACCCAACTGGGTAACGTCATCAGTGCGGGTCAAAGAGAGGGGTTTCGGGCACTGAGGACAGTTACCTAGTTTGGGTAACTAACATCTGCAAGAAAATCACCAAGATCGGAGGGCACCCCACAAATCGCTCAAAATTAATTTGGTGCCCTGGCGAGGAGCTTAAAAGCAAAGAAGGGACCTCTTGCAAAAATGCAGGGCCTTTCCAGCGTTTGTGCCTCAACCGAGCGGCGGGATCCTGACCAAAGATTATTCTCCTCCCCCTTAGTTCCTTTCCCTAAAACTCTGCAGCTTCATAATTCACAGGGGACAGATAGGTAGGTAGGTAGATAATAGAACAGAATATTCTTTATTGGCCAAGTGTGATTGGACACACAAGGAATTTGTCTATGGTGCAAATGCTCTCAGGGTACAAACAAGAAAGGATTTACGTTTGAGTTCACCAGTACGTATTTATCCCAAGAATTTACTAGCAGTCCAAAGATGTGCAAAAGCTAAAGTAAAAAAGACCACCCCAGGTGTCATTTCCCCCGCCCCCCCTCGGAGTCTGAATCCAAGGAGGAAGACAGCTGACAGGGAGTGGGAGGGTGGCTCCCTTGGCTGGGGAGGAAACTGGGGAAGGGCAAAGTCCAGCTGGGCAGAGGGAGAACAAGGGAGAGGGAATTCAGAGGAAGACCCAGGTCCACCTCCCTCTTCATCCTAGGGCACGCAGGGAGGAACGGAGAAGGGAGCAACATGAGTTGGGTGGCTTACGGGGGAGGAAAGGGCCCTGATTCCCTTCGTTAGGCACAGCTGGGAAGGGAGATTAAAAGAGATGCATGCCGAGTGTGGCAGCCGCTGGCAGCCAAGTGAGTTTATCTTGTGTTGACTTTGCTTATCTGCGTTCCTGGCATCCTCTCAACCGTGTTGAATTACTATCATTCCTTCACGTCTGGAATTCCTTCTCTTGCCCTGCCAAACAAATTATCTCCTCTTGCCTTGTTTGGACTTATAGTTACACTTTTTGTTGACCATGTTTTGGACTTGATTCCCTGCAGCCAAAGGCTGTTCCTGGGAGGGTTTTTCTCCAGCCAGAAGGTAACCAGGACATTGGGGGCCAAGTTGGAGCTACTGATTATCTGACCGGGTTGCGTTTGTGCCACGCCCCTTTGGGTCGTTACACAGCGAAGAAGGGGTGCTTACAAACACAGGCCCTTCCCAGCTTCAATAGAGGGGGAGGTGTCCTGGTCAAAGATCACTCCCCTCCCTCTCATTTCCTTTCCTCCCCCTCAAACTCTGCAGCTTCCTAATTCGCAGGGTTTACATTTGAGTTTCACCTGTGCACATCTATCCCAAGAAGTTACTGGCGGTCCAAAGATGTGCAAAAACTCACGTAAACAAGACCAACCCCAGTTAGTTTTAACTTTGGCAAACCCAATGTGGCATCCTAAGTTTAAAACTGCTGCCACTGGTTGAGGGAGTTAAATTCCCTTTTGACCTTCGGAAAAGCAGTAAAAATGTGTCCCTTTTCCTTTAAGCTTTGAACCCGATTGGGGTCTCTTTTAACAGGAGAGGGTTGTCATATTTTGGATTTTTTACCGCTTGTTTTAGAGTTTAATAAGTTTGGCACTGACCAGAGCGGCGGCGTTTAAATTGGGCAGCCATAAAAAAGAAATCTGAATAAAAATAAACACCTATCCGGGCAGGTAAAGGTGATGCAGAGATGGCCTTTAAGCTAAGAACGCATCCGTTGGACACTGGAGGGCAGCAGCTACATTGTGTAAAAGTTTTGCTCTTTTTTTTAAGTCATCCCTGAACCTCCTTATAGAACAGGAGTCCCCCAACTTGGCCACTTTAAGACCTGTGGACTTCAACTCCCAGAATTCTCCAGCCTGCGTTGCCACCCATCGTCCACAGCCCAGATTGAGACAAACTGAACAGAAGCCCACAAAAGCATGCAGGACAAGCAAGGGAAAAAAAACAACACATTTTTTTTAACAAGATTGATTTATTAACTATGATACATATCACATAAGGCCTTTAAGTTTTTACACCATTCCCATTGAGACACATACAATACTCTGTAGCAAATAACATGATTTTTTTTTTCCTCTTTAAATTCAGCAAAAAGGGGGGAGCTTTTCTTGGTTTGCCCAGAGATTTCAACAATTTCATGCACTAATTGGATGGGCTGAGAGGGGGGGGGAAGAGAAAGAACCACAAAGAGTTAAAAACGTCCTTAATAGAAGCATAAAAAGGAAATATAGTCTATCACCAATAACTAAAGGATGTCGTTCGGCTCCTAAAAATACAGAGAAATAACCATTATACTTTTTTTTCCTTTTTCTTTTTTTACATACAGGTCTTTTCGGTAATTTTTGCTTGCTTTTTCTCAAGTGTTTTTTTTTTGGGGGGGGCACAGGTTTAGCTGGAACTACTACCACGTTTTGTCACCGTTCATCATTGTCTTCTTCAATTAAAATGTTAATCCAACATATATAGAGATAATTTTACAATGTGGAAATACAAGTACCGGGGGGTGGGGAAAAAAAGCTGACTGCAGAACTAAACCCAACTTTTCAGAAGTTTTATTTCCATACAATTTCAGAAATGATTGTGGCTTTTTTTTTTAAATATACATGGGGGGGGGGGGAAGAAATTAAGATTCTTTTAAAACAATAACTTACGCCCTGCTTTAAACTACATTTGGAATACAATATCTCTATTGTGTTTCCATTTTACCAAAAGGAGAGGGAGGGGATTTGACCTAACAGTTAGACTACGGCCGACCGAGAGGAGCAGCGAGGGGCAATGTATACCCCCCCCCAACGGGACCCCTGAAGAATACTGACCAGATGAGCTGGGGACAAACTGACCTTCTGTGTTAGGGGAAGCCACCGGCTGGTTAGAGAACCAAAGTCAGAAGTGATCCGCTTCTAGGAAAATTAAAAGAAAAGCGAAGGGAGACTTTGAACTGCTAAGTCACCGAAGGGCGAATGATTCAGAACTTTCCTTTTTTCAGACAAGGCTTTCAAAACCCAGCCCAGCCCGAGAGCCTGCATTTTGGGGGGTGGGGGTGGGGGTGGGTGACCCAGAGCTGGAGAGCCTCAAGGCGCTTCTGGTTTTCCACGGGGCAAGGGGAAAAAACCGAGGGGCCTCCCTAAGGAATGGAGAACCCCCCCCCGCTTGCTGGGTGCCCCTTGCTGCCAAAGGACCGAGCCCAGCCGTGCGCTCGAAGGGAGCAAGGCTGCGGTGGCTGGGCGTGTCCGTAAAAGCGCAAGGGGAACTTGTCCGGGGCGCACGGCTGAATGCGCAGACGCTGCCGCCGTCTTGGGGACGGGGGGGCGATGGAAAAGCCGGCCCTCAGCAGCGTCTGGCAGAAGAGGGACCAAGAAAAGACGGTCTTGGTGGCAGCCGGCAGCAGCCCTGTTTGATGGCCACCTGTCCTCTGGATAGGGGGAAAGGCGCATCGCCTCTGGACGAGACAGGTGCGGCCAAAAGAATATATTTTTTTTAAAAAAGGCCCCGGGAATTGAGAAGGGAGGTAGGTTGTTGGGAGGCACCTGGCCCACTTCAAGGGCCGTGCAATGCCAACTGGTCCAAGAAGAGGGAATGGCGACGGGGGGGCGTACGAAGCGGCTGCCACCCTGCAGGGATGCTCCGATGGTGGTTCAGACACCTGGGAAACTGCCCCGCCCCTCCTGTGATCTTAAGGCCACAGGCTCACCTGGGCGTGGGCCAAGCAGCCTCCGGTCCTTCCTCTCTCCTGCCCATGTTCCAGCTCTGGGCTGGGTGTCGGAGCCGGGGGCCGAAGGGCAGATGAAGGAAGGCGAGGCTGCCGGCCCGGATGTCAAGGGCTGCTCTAGCGATTCAGGGGTGGTGGTGGTCGTGGTGGTGGTTTTTAGCACACTCGCAAAGAAGGCACAGCGGCACTGGATGTGTGCCGAAGGGAAGCCCCCACCCCACGCCCATGTCAGCCCTCCATTGGGATCCAGAGCCCAAAGGCTGCAGCTCTGGGGGTCTCCCCGTGTTTTTCCCACCTGGGAGAAAAGTCAGAAGGGAATTTTTTTTTCCCAGCCTTCTCAGCCTCCTGACACGTTTCGTGTGTTGTTTTTTTCCACCTGGCGCGGGTAGAGTTGTGGGGCCGTGGGGCCTTGTCGGAGTCTCGAAAACAAAACCGTTCCCCATTATTTACAGAAAAGGCGGGCGAGGGTTATAAAAAGGAGGGAGGAATGCTTGCAGAGAGGGGCTTTCAAAGCACACGATTCTGACACAGATACAACTTTTAAATGTGGTTCTAAAATAAGGAGTACATAATTCAGCTTATTTATAAGAGAGAGAGAGGGAGAGAGAGAGAGGGAGAGAGATTGTGGAAGAGAGGAGGAAGAGGAGGAGGGGAGGGGGGGCTCTGGATACCAGGAAGCAGAATGGAAGTGGAAGAGACTTTGGGGCGGGGGGGGGCTGAGGGGGGGTGGGAGAAGGACCGGAATTTCATTCCCACCCAATGAACGTAACACACGTATCCTTGAAAAGGCTTAAAAACAGCAATAAACCACAGGTTTCATTTTAAAGTGCGAAAAGGTAGTGAGGATGGCCTAGGGATCGCTCCCCCGCGCCCCCCCCCCTCCCCCAGTGGTACCGTGGAAACTCCAGTTCAAACTGCCCTGTTGATGAGAACAACTATGCCCCTCGCACGCCCTCACACACAAACACACACAGACACACAAACAGGGCAGTTTACCAGGCACTGCTGAGACACAATCACATCCCTGGCACAGAAACGCCGGCCGGGTCCTCCCGAGTGGTTCGCCTGCAGCTCCTCCCAAATCAGAGCCCCCCCCCTGCCCCCCCCCGCTTGGTGCCCACCTTGGGCTAGGGAGAGGGGGAGGCCCCCAGGGGGGAAGGGCTGGCGGGACCCGCTGAAGGCTTCCCAGGGCAAGAGGTGAGATGCCCCTGGGCCGCCAGTCTCTTCCCCCAGGGGCCCCGCCACGCATGAAGGCGCCAAGGGAAGGGGTGGCACGGGAAAGGGCACCGTGGCAGGAACTCGGGGTTGTCCCTACCGGCCTCACCGGCTCTGCCCAGGGGCCTGAAGCGTTTCCCCCTCCTCAGCCTCTCTCTCCTCCCAGGGCAGGGCTGCCATCTTCCTGGCGGGGACAGCAGCAGCCCCTGATCTGCCCCAAGGGTGGCACTTGCGCCCAGGTGGCCAGAAGGAAACCCCTGGTCTGTCTTCCCCTTCCTCTTCCGCCACCTTTTCTTCCAGGGCCCCGGTGGACTCGGCTCCTCCCAGAGGCTCAAGCGGAAACGGCCTCCCGAAATACGCTGCGCTCCTCACTCGCCTCGTTTTGCCCCACTTTCCAGGGAGGGGATTGGGGGGGAAGGGGGGGGGTGAAAAGAAAGGGACCCCTGCAGGTTCGCCCCGCTCCCTCTTCGCCAGCAACGCTCCTGCCCACTTGCTCCCAAGCAGACCCACACACACGCACGCACGCACGCACACACAACAGTGTTTCTGTCAACGTAGTGTTCCAAAGGAGTCCGACCCCAGGCCCAGCCACAAAACAGCGAACCTTCTTTGCAAATGGACATGTGCCCCCCCCGCCCCCCCCACTCCTCTCCTCTGCTAAGTGCTAACACCAACATCCTTCCAGGGCGAGGGAGGGAGGGAGGGAGGGAGGGAGGGGAGGTGAGAGAGATGCCATGATTTGTCCCAGGGAGACAACACGGCCGGGGAGGTGGCCCCGCCCTGCCCTGCCCAAGAAACGGCCGGCCACCAACGCGCCGCACTCTTCCTCCTCCCCCCGCGTGTCCGAGACTGCGCCCCCCCCTCCGCCCGACGTTCCGGCCAAGAAAGAGGACGTGACACAGGCAGCCTTCGCTTGAGCTAAGTGGGCCCAGTTCTCCTTCTGAGCCGCTGTCCTGGGGGTGGAGCCGACGGGTCCAAAGGAACAGGGCCTGAGGTGAGATGTCCAGCACTGCAGGAGCGGCCTCCGTCCTTCCTGGAATGGGCTTGGGGAGGGAGGGGGGCAGGGGAGGGGAGGAGCCCCCCTCTGGCTTCACAGTCCTCTCTGTCCACGCACGGAGGGAGGCCAAGGAGGCAGCGGGTCCAGCGCCCCAACCGGGCTAAACCGGCCTCTCTGGCTTGGGTCCGAGGAGATCCCGGTGGAAAGGGGGGGCTCCAGACTCTCCAGCCGCCTCCTCCTGCGGGGGACCCCCCCCAGGGTGCCCTCCCAGGCCAGCCCCGAGGCCGAGCCAGGCTCCAGAGGGGTCCACGGTGCCAGTCCGCCGTGGCTCGGCCCAACGGAAGTCTGGAGCCGAGCGGCGGAGGCGAAGGGCGGGCCCAGAGGCGCCGGGGCGGGTCGTCTCGTCCTCTGCGTCACAACGGAGGGGCCTTGCTTCCTGACCCGGCCTGGGTTCACAGTGTGTGCTGCTCGGCCTGGAGGGGCGGCGGGAGCAGGGACTGGAGGGGGGACTGGGGCGAGGGGGGCGGCGTCTGGGGCGGGGAGGGCTGGGCCAGGACGGGCGTGGAGGAGAGGAAGGGGGCGCTGACGGGCAGGGCCGAGGGGGAGCTGGGGGTGGCGCCGGGGGGGTCGACGATGGGCCGGCTGTAGAAGAAGAAGGAGCCCTGCTGGATGAAGAGCTCGATGATTGTCTGGTAGATGCGGGTGGCGGTCAGGGCGTCCATGGTGCTGAAGTCGGGGCGCATCAGGGTGGGCCAGAAGCAGATGGAGAGGTTCTCGCTGGTCATCAGGTTGGTGCGGTTGTTGTGGCTCACTCTGCAAGCACAAAGGGCGGGGGAGGGTCAGTCACAGGAGGCCAGAGCCGCCCCCTCGCCCCCACCCCTCCCAGAGGGGGCCTGACGCTTCCCCAGAGCAACCTGCGCTCTCCCGCTCTGGGCAGCTCAGGAACTGGGGACGCGGAGTCCCAACTGCGGGCGGTTCCTGACTGACAGTCGTTCACTTAGCGACTGTCCGAAGTTACAACGGCCCTGGGAAAAAGAAGGGGCAAGGACCCCGGCTTAACCAGGAGGAGTGTCGGGGAAGGGGATCCCCCTGGGGAGCTTCTGCTGTCCCCGCGGGGTTCGTCCCACGACCGGCGTGCTTAGCTTTCCAGGCGCACCCGGGGCATGGGGGGGGGGCTCCAGCCCACCTCCGAGGGAGCCAGGGGCCGCTTACTTGTTCAGGTGAGAGATGACGTATTTGAAGACCTCGTAATTCTCCTTGGGGAACTTCTTCAGCACCTCTTTGAGCGCGTGCAGCTTCTGCTCCCGGTCGTTGATCTCTGCGGAAGGGGAGAAAAGGAAGAAGGTGTAGGGGGGTTCTTGTCGCCCTCGGGGCTCATCCAGGTGGGGCCAGGAGCAGCTCCCGCTTAGGGAATAAACCCGCTTACCCCGGCCTCCCCCACGCCCCCCCCGCCCCCCCCCCCCCCCCAAATACCAGCCAGGGTTGCCCCTACAAAGTTGTTCTAGGGAAGCGGGCAAGCTAAGAAGGACAGCTGTACAAGCCTTACAAAAGCCTTACAAACGGCAGTCAAAATACCCGAGAAGTTTATTCGGCCATATCTGCTGAAGATTACAAGGAACATACGGCCGTTAAAATTAATTCCCTTCCCCAAAAACTACCACAAGGGGTATCAGGTACTATAAACCTACATTTATCAGACAACTTTCTTTTGCATTCTCCTTCCCCAAATCCCAAGAACCTCAAATTGCTGGCAGGACTGAACTGACGTGGACCTGGGCTAAACTCCTAGGCCAAAGCCTCACATCGTATGAAATCCGTTCTATTTAAACCAGGAAGGGGGAAATTAGCTCCTCCGCGGTCCTTGGAGTAACCAAGTCTTCCCAAGTGCTCACAGAAAAATCCAGGTATAATATAGAATACGATATAGAATCATGGAGTTGGAAGGGACCTTGGAGGTCTTCTAGTCCAACCCCCTGCTTAGCCAGGAAACCCTATCCCATTTCAGACAAATGGCTGTCCAGTCTCTTCTTAAAAACTTCCGGTGTTGGAGAATTCACCACGTTGTTTTGTTTGGAGTGATGTCATGCTTTGAGCCAGGCATAGTCCGGCCTTCAGCCCAAAACCAGCTGGGTGATGTTGGGCCGGTCATTTTCTTTCTGCCCTACGGAGGAGTCAATGGCAACCCATTTCTGGAAAACCTTGCCAAGAAAACTGCAGGGACTAGCCAAGGCGGTCTCCAGAATGAAGACACAACGGAATGGAAGAAGCACAAAACACACAGACACACAGACACACACAGCACTTTGCTTAGCAGCCTAGTATTAGCACATACCCGTTTGCATTTTTATTTACCAACTCTTTACGACCCTGTTAATTAGCTTTAATAGTTAGGTTCCTTGCTATTTTATTATCTGCACTGATAGCACGATGGTGAATTCTTCCACTTATCGCATCTCTGCTTTTTAATTCGTACTTGCTAACACCTTACAATAATAGCCCAAGATGTTGACGGTGATAAAGTTAAACCACACTTCTCTGATTTTTGTTTGAAAGGGCTGCATTAAGGATGTCTGTGGCAGAAGCCACAATAAATACTACCGGAGGCTGCGTGCCGAAGAAGCCGGCTCCTTAAGTCAACAGGAGACTTTGCTTCTGTCCTGCAGTTTTTTTCTTTTAAAAATGCACCAACGTCACTGGGTGAATCCATCGCTGGGAGAGGATAGCGCTCTGAGCTTCGTTATTATTATTATTTTTTGTATTTTTTTTTAAAAAGCATCTTTTAGAGCAACCAAAGCAAAAGGCATCTTTTGTCAGGAGTCCCTCCGAGACGGCTTCTAAAGCAGAGACGCCAAACTCCACTTAGATAGACCACACAGTTAAATATTTAAAGAGCCATTTGGAGCTCCGACAATTTTAAGTGCATCTGCAGTGAAATCCGGGATTGTCAACAGCGGCATTGCTGGCTCAAAGGGGGGGGGGGGGGAAGTGGGGGGTCTGTTTGGACTTCAACATTGGCAGGGAAGCTTGGAAACAGAACAGAGGCTTCCCAGACCAGGGATGCTCAATCTTGGCTTCTTTAAGATGGGCGGTGGGACTTCAACTCCCAGAATTCTGAGTGGATTAACCAAGATAATGAAGAAAGCAGGGGAAAGCTTAGAAGATGCTGCTTCAGCTGTCCGTTTTCCATTCTGTTTTCGTTTCTGACTCTAGGTGGAGCCACGGAATCCCATCGCTCTACGGCAGGGGTCCCCAAACTGGGCCACTTTTAAGACTGGTGGACTTCAACTCCCAGAATCCCCCAGCCGGCAGAGCTTACTCTCTTGCGATCCCTTCCTCTGCAATCTCTCTCCACTTTAGGAGACGAAGAGAGAGAGAAAAGCAGGCCTAGCTGGCTGGGGAATTCTGGGAGTTGGAGTCCGCAAGTCTTAAAGTGGCCAAGTTTGGGGATCTCTGCTCTATGGCAACAACATTCCAGGACACACGCAATTTGGAAGTTCAACAGCTCGCAAGCAAGTGTCGCTAGTCCTCTTTGTGGGTCCTGTTTCAAAAATGAGCACGAGGGGTTTCTCCCTTTGGCGGGTTCTAAGAGGGGCCGGCAGCACATCCTACTCACTGTGGGCCTCCACCAGCTCAATCTGCATGTTGTAGGGTACCAGAGGATCGGGCAGCTCGGAGAAGAAGCTCTTCATGGCTCCAGCCACAGTGTTCACAGTGAAGTCCTTCTCAGCAAAGTCCAGGTTATGATCTGTGAGGAGAGGACTCAGCGGTTAGGCCTGCCTATCAAAGAACTGCAAAGGAAAGACCAGCAGAAGCGGGAGGGGGAGGGGGGAGGCCCCAGCTAAAAAGTTCCTTCAAAGGAGGCTGGACAATTGGAAAGAGGGACCCTAGTGGCCACTCATTTCCCTTGACACTTTGAGAGTGGCGCAGTGGTTAGAGTGCAGTACTGCAGGCTACTTCTGCTGACTGCCGGCTGCCTGCAATTTGCCAGATCGAATCCCACCAGGCTCCAGGCTGACTCAGCCTTCCGTCCTTCCGAGGTAGGTAAAAATGAGGACCCAGATTGTTGGGGGCAAAGAGGCTGACTCTGTAAACCAACCTTCCTTCCTTCCTTCCCTTCCCTCCCCTCCCCTCCCCTCCCGTTAGAATGGAGTACTGCAGGCTAATTCTGCCAATTGCCAGCAGTTCAATCCTGACCGGCTCCAGGTTGACTCAGCCTCCCGTCCTTCCGAGGTGGATTAAATGAGGACCCGGATGGTTGGGGGCCAGAGGCTGACTCTGTAAACCGCTCAGAGAGGGCTGGAAAGCACTGTGAAGGGGTATATAAGTCTAAATGCTATTGCTATCTCTTAAGACCAGAATCTCTCCAATTACAGGCAGTCCCTGACTTACAAAGGTTTCATTTAGTGACTGTTCAAAGTTATCTCAATAGGAAAAAATGACTTATGATTATTTTTCACATTTACGTCCACTGCAACCTCCCCTTGGTCATGTCATCAAAATTCAGCAACTGACTCATATTTATGATCGTCACAGGGCTCCCGGGGTCACCTTATGTGACCTTCTGACGAGCAAAGTCAACGGGGAAGCTGGATTCTCTTAACAACGGTGTTGTTAACTGAACAGCTGCAATGACTCGCTTAACAACTGCAGCAACCGAGGTCGTAAAACGTGGGCAAAGCTCACCTAGCCCCAGAAATTGTGGGCTCAACTGTGGTCGTAAGTCAAGGACTGCCTGTGTGTTATGATCCTGCTGGGAAAAGTAGCAGGTTGTCCCCCGCTTTGGGAGCCGTGTTTTTCCGCAAGGGGGCTTCCGCAAGGGGACCCCTCTGGAATGGCCGCCCATTGGAGGTGCCTCTGTCTCCAGGTTGGTTGGCCTTCCAGAAAAAAAGTTAAAATCAAGAGTCCCCCACCCCCACCCCACCACCCACAATCCGCCTCCCCGCAAACCGTGACTGCGTTCCTGGACTGCCTCTCCCTTCTCGGGGAAAAGCGCAGAGGCTGCAGGTCCTACCTTGGTCAAATTGCCGCTGCAAGCTTTCCATCTCGGACTTGTTTCCGCTCACCCGGTAGATCCCTTCAGTACTCAACCCTGGTGGGGAGTGGAAGGAGAGAGAAAAGGTTAGAGAAGAGGAAAAGCGCAACTCCGAAGACCGCATTACCAGGAAAGAAATACTTGATGGAAGACTCAAAGCATAGACGGGGACGGAGTCCAGGCAATGATTTCACCAGCATTGATGAGGTTACCTATTTTGGTCACAAAACGTCTGCAAGAAAGCAACCGAGCTCAAAGAGCACCAAACCCCCACAGTCATTTCGTCCTCCCCCTTCTAGAAACGATAATCTGGGTCCTAAAACACCTGCAAGGAAACAACCGCGCTCACAAAGCACCAAGGACCCCACAGTCCTTCTCCTCCCTTCCAGCACTGATAAGGTTACTTAATTGGGTAATGAGAGGTCTGCAAGAAAACTGACACAGCTCAGGGAGCACCAAAGACCCCAAAACACTGAGGAAAGTGTGATTTTGTATTACATTTGCCCTGCATTCAAGGGAAATGAGTATGGCAGACTAACTCTGCCCACCGCCAGCAGTTCGATCGTTCGTGTCCCTTGGTTCCTTCCAACTACTAAAGCTCTTTTAAATTGCTAAAAGAGGCAGAAAGAACTCCAGAGCAAATAAACCAGCAGCGGAGGTTACAACTAGAAAAACAAACTGAGGCAGAAACGGTGGTGAATAACATTCTGCCTTTCTGCTTTCTCTATCACGTATAACCGTGTGGCTGTAGCTGTTTATAGGATCCCTTTGTGGTGGATTTTAATTGCTCCGAGATGCTGTGGGGAGATAACGATAGCTAAAAGTATAATTACTAGAACCCTGTCCTAACCTCAGGCCCCTGCAGAAATGGGTTGAAATTATATTTCCTGATTGCAAAGGGCTATAAATGACCTGCAACGAATGGCTAAGGCGGGTTTTTTTTTGCAACCTGAGGATGGGGAGAGGGTGGTATGAATGAAACACCTGGTCACTGTAAGTATCCAAATCCAAAGCACAAGTGCTAAAAAATATAGGTCCACCAACTGCTTTGACAGTGCCTCTGTGATTACAGGCAGTCTTCGACTTACAACAGTTCATTTAGTGACCATTCCAAGTCACAACGGCACTGAAGAGACATGACCGTTTTTCACACTTATGACCACTGCTGCGTTCCCCCGTGGTCACGTGATCAAAGGGTCGTGTAATCACCATTTGTAACCTTCCCAGCCGGCTTCCAACAGCAAAATCAATGGAGTAAGCCAGATTCTCACTTAAAGACCGCATGATTCTCTAATAACTGTGGCAAAAGGTCAGAAGATGGGGAAAACACACTGAACAATGGCCTTGCTTACAGCAACAGAAGTTTGGGGCTCAACTGTGGTCATAAATCAAGGATTACCTGTATCTCCTTCAATATGGGAGCATTTTCTTCCCAAAGAAAGCAATTAAACAACCTGATTCTGGTTTAAAACTTGCCTGTGCCAGAATCTCATCTGGTGTTTAGCAAACAGACTCTCTTCCCCTGCCTTTTCGGTTTTGGTTTATCTTACTGGGCCTGAAGTAAAGATTACAAGCTTACGAGAAAGCCTGACGCATAAATCCCAGAGTGCCCGGTTATTTTAAGTTCAAGAAAGTTTAATGGTTCTCTTTTTTTAAACGAGAAGGCATTGAGTGGAAAGAAAGCTGGCATGGAAATCTGGAAGCCATCATAAAGCTAAGAAACCAGGAGGGGGACACAAATTATCCTTCTTGGTACCTGCAGGAAGGTTTTCATCAATCTACCTGCTGGTGAGCAATTCAGCGTCTTAGCATCTTCAAATTTGGACTGCTGCTTTCCAAGAAGCCTACTTGAGAGAAATGCAAAGGGCTGCCTATCTCCCATTCAAGGAAGGTACATTACAAACAGGAGAGTCTGCAAGGTTGATTCAGAGGACAGAGGTCCCCAATGGCTTTAAAAGCTCCTGACTGCCAGTTGCAATTATGCGATTAATCCCTGGTTGGGAGGCAAAGGATGCCCCACCCATGTAAGGAATTAAAATGAGGCAGGGGTTTTCTGAAAGACCAGGTTATGCACAGCTGTACATAGCAAACAAGCAGGTTCTGGAACAGGGGCTTCGCCGGAGCCAGCAAGTAATACAGGGGACTTAGAGACACCCAGGAGGAACTAAAATGGCCATCAGATCCGAGCCAGAAGGAGCTTCCTTCCAATCGCACCATCGATTGCGAGCGCTACTCTCAGCTTTGGTGCAGTGAGAAAGCAATGTTTAGTAATATTTCCTGCAATCCACTTCCATGTTTATGTTATAAAATCCTGTTTTACACTCGATCCTTGTCACACACAAAACTAGGCAGGCGTTGTGTACTGAGAACAGTAGGTGAGCTATTACAATAGCCCTGTTTCTGTGCCAAAAACCAGCCTCTTTGTTGACAGATACACGTCTGATTCACAAGCAGGCAAGATATAGGCAACCGACCCCTTCAGCGGCAATCCAAAATACTTATTATACAAGAAACCCTGAATGCAATTTCCCAGGGTTTAATTTGGACTTAAAATGACACACTGTAAATTGTCCCTTTACGCTACAGGTAGTCCTCGACTTACGACCCCAACGGAGCCCCAAATTTCTGTTGCTAAGCAAGACAGTTGTTAAGTGAGTTTCTCCCTGTTTTATTTATTGCCTCAGTTGTTAAGTGAATCACTGCAGCTGATAATGGTTGCTAAGTGAACCCGGATCCCCCATTGACTTTGCTTGTCAGAAAGTCGCAAAAGGGGGATCACGTGACCCCAGGACACTGCGACTGTCGTAAAGACGAGTGAGTTGACAAGCGCCTGAATTTTGATCACGTGCCCAGGGGGATGCTGCAACCATCGTTAAATGTGAAAAACGGTCATAAGCCACCTTTTTTTTAGTGCTGATTTCATTTTAGAACAGTCACTAAATGAACAACTGTAAGTCCAGGACCCCCTGCACAGAGACAAAGCAACGTTGGGGCAGGGGTGGAGAGAAATTCATCCCTTTCTGTCCCTAACAGCCTTGACCACGTTCACTGGAGAGCCCAGTTGGAGTCACGGATCATTTTTAAGGCAACGTCCTTTGAAGTTTACACTTTGCTTAGTGTTAGCTGGAAGGGACCTAGTAGGTCATCTAGTCCAACCCCCTGCCCAAGCGGGAGACCCTACACCATTTCTGACTGATGGCAGTCCAGTCTGTCCTTGAAAGCCTCCAGGGATGAAGCTCCCACAACTTCCGAGGGCAACTTCTGTTCCATGGGTTGATTGTTCTCCCTGTCAGAAAGTTTCTCCTTATTTCCAGGTTGAATCTCTCTCCTTCTTCAGTTTCCATCCATGATTCCTTGTCTGGCCTTCAGGAGGCTTTGGAAAATAGCTTGACCCCCTTCCTCCTCCCTGTGGCAGCCCCTCAAATATTGGAAGGCTGCTCTCCTGTCTCCCCTGGTCCTTCTCTTCCCTAGACTAGCCAGGCCCAGTTCCTGCAACCGTTCGGTTTTCAGCAAGGCGAACAGAACGGGATTCTACGAACCCGGAGGACCGACGGAAGGCAGGCCCTCTTCCATGTCGCCAATCCCCAGCGGCTTCCTGTAACCAGCCCACACGCTCCATTCATCAGAGTCATGCCCAGAGCAAAGCTGTCGCAGGGCAGCTAATGGGCTTCCGCCCGTGGAAGGGACAAGTACAACAATGCCTCTTGGAACGGAGGCCTTCCTCCCCCCCCCCCAACCCCCCCACTGCCCTTTTATTCAACAGAGAAGCCCATAGTGTCCCATCGAGTTACTCCATCCAACATGGCCGATTTCAGAATGGGACAATTGTGAGAAGCTGAACATTAGGCGGCAACGCCTCCCCATCCTTCCTGCAGGCAGCAAACGGCCTCCAAATATAGCGGCTGCGGCTGCTGGATGATGGAAGGACAATTGTTTTACTGTATATGCAAATTAACAGCCAGCGTTATTTGCCCTGGTAATGATGGACGGAGGGAAATAAAAGTTTAAATTGGGGGGGGGGGGGGAAGAGGTAGGAATTGGAAGTTTTCAACGTCGGTTGAAAGTACCTGAAGGCAGAGCAAGCAGCGATGGATGGAAGACTATCAAAGACAGAACCAACCTAGAACCAAGGAGGATTTTGTGAGAACAGTTAACCAGCAGAGCAACTTGCTTCCAGAAGTTGTGTGTAGTCCGCTACTGCGGGTTTTTAAGAAGACGTTGGACATCCATTTGTCTGCAATGGGCCTGAGCAAGGGGGTTGGACTAGAGAGCCTCCAAGGTCCCTTCTAACTCTGTTGTTCCATTATAACGGGAACAGCAGATAACATTCAAAAGCAAACACATAATAATCATCCATTTTTAAAAATCTTAACCAATCTGCACGTTTCTGTTCAACTCTTATCTCAGTCGTTGCTCAACTCTTCGTCGATCATTTCATAAAATGGGAATGTCAGTCAAAGTATGGCTGTAAAACAGCTTATCCCAATCAAGGCGGACTCCATCTCAACAAACAAAATTCTCATCTAGCAAAAACTCAAGGAGGCAAGCCAGCTTATTCCCAAAGCATCCGTTTGTAGCCTGCTCTTTTCCACATCGTGTCTTTCACGGAGCTTCAGCCTGAATGTGGCAATAAACTGCATCACAAATCTGTGTTTTTCTGTAAACATTTCATTTGTGAAAACAGATAATCAGCCTTTCAACACTGTTTGATGTCCGTCCTATAATTAGTCGTCTTCTTGCAGTGTTAGAAAATATTAAAAATATTCCTGAAAAAAACAAATCAAAATGTCTAATTGATCCAAGCCTGTACCTAAATTAGAAACATTTTAAGGTGCCATTTGCTATCAAAGATCTGTCAGCACAAACAGAATTTTCCTCAAATGTGTGTGAAATATGATTAATATGAAAGTAGGTAGCTTCGGTTTCAGAGAAACTAGCAGAAATGCATTTAGCCAACATCAAACATATTACCACCTGGGGGGGGGAATTATTTAAATGCATTAAATATGTCATAGATTGTGCTATTAAAGGAACAAATTATGCTCAAGTACAGTGATCAAAGTATTTAAAAATACACAATATGACAATATATATGGCTTTTCCCTCCTCTAATCCATTAAATCAATAAAAACACAAGCCAATTTTCAGTTAGAGATCAGTGGAAATGAAGATATTTTTCTTTGCCACTGAAGTTCATAGATTTCTTGAAATCTAACCCTGGAGTGTTTCTCAACTCTATTTTAAGAGTTGTGGATTCCAACTCCCAGAATTCCCCAGCCAGCACAGCTGGCTGGGGAATTCTGGCAGTTGGACTCCACATGTCTTAAAGCTGTCAACGTTTGCCCTAGAAGGCAAAATTTGTTTCGGTATTAGAGAGATTTTACATAACCTCTACAGTACAACTGCACCATTCATTTGATAGTTGATGCCACTCTCAAAGAAAGAAATGGTTAAATTGTAAAACAATCCTTCCACAGAACCACCTGGATTTAGTTTTCCTTCCAGTCTGCAACTTCTTAGCTGAAAACAACCACTTTGAAGCAATTCTTAAAACTCTGCAAATCTCTTGATTATTATTATTACTATTATTATTAAAATCTCTGCCCTGGTATCTATTCTTGCCTTACCACATTCCAAGTCCATGACATCAGCGGGCTGAAATTCTGATGGGGCCTTCATAAAAATGCCAGCTCCTTTTTGGATGTCAACCGCTCTTGCTTGGGCCGATGTGAGCGCAACCCTTCTCCCCTGAAGAGCTACTGTTCTTTGATTTCAATCCTAACAGATCCAAGGAAGCCACGTAAAAACGTGACCATTATTGGGGACTGGGGAAAAAGGAACTTCTCACAACCTCCCTGGGCCTGCCAGTCCGATCGTTTAGCGTCTGTGTTTTGCTATCAGGTAGCAAAAAGAAAATTCCCCGCGGTTCACATTCGGATGTGTCGGTGTCATCACAAGGGCAGAGCAATTGTCAAACACAATAGAGGACAGTCTAACTGTTCTCCTGCCAGGCAAAGAATCGGATCAGCTCCAAGAGACCATACTGCTTTAAATCTGCGCCGTTTCTCGGCGGTCCTTTACAGGTGTGCATGCCACAGATGACAGGCTGGGACTTCAGTTGCAAGTTTCATTATTTTGGCATTGTGATTAATGACAGAGGCTTAGATTCTGCGTGACGTTACAGCAATTTCTAGACCAACGATTCTCAACCTTGTCAACCTTAAGACGTGTGGACCTCAACTCCCAGAATTCCCTAGCCAGCATGTTCATAATCATGCCTTAAAAATCCAAACCATGGTTTGGAGCAACAGTGCAACTTGTAAAGGGAAATGGGGCCACTTTGGGAAAATTGAAAATAATCCGGAGCCGCAAAGGAACAGCTGGTGCGCAAGGATGGAGTTGGTGAGGCTTGAAGGCGCTGGGCCCTGGCAGAACGTCTTCTGGGATGGCAGCAGCAATAAATTGATTGAATTGATTAGATTTGGGACCTCAGAAAGCTGCTTGGTTTGGAGCCTAGCTATCTTCTAAAATAGATGGGGCAGCCGCAAAGAGCAAGGGGTCAACCTATCCTCCAAAGCACTGCAAGGCCAGACAAGAAGCAACGTATGGAAACTTATCAAGGAGAGAAGCAACCTGGAACTAAGGAGAAATGTAACTGTTTGCCTCCAGAAGTCGTGGTTCTTTCAACACTGGAAATTTTTAATAGGAGATTTGGATAACCATTTGTCTGAAATGCTATAGGGTTTCTTCCTTGTGCAGGGGGTTGGACTAGAAGACCTCCAAGGTCCCTTCCAACTCTGTTGTATTGTTATTGCTACTCAAAGGTGATTTGAAAGTTGGTGCCCTACTCATGCCCCCATGTCGATACCAAAGACTATGGTGGGACCTGACAGCTTTGATCCAGAAACTTGTCCTCCAATGATCGATCGTTGTGCCAAAGTTCACAAAATGCCAAACTATGGGTAAATCAAACTACAGACAAGTTTAGGGAGAGAGCAAAACAGAGTTTGCGATCCCACGCATGTTTATAAGCCAGGGTTTGAAAGTCACCCGTTGAATTTTCCCCACGCCGTTCGTTATTGCAGCCCAATCTTTCTATGGCATTGCAGAAGACTGAATTCCAGTTGCATTGCCAAGTTCTCCAAGACATTTGCAGATGGTAACCATGTGAACTTTGGAAGATTGCTTTGAAAAATACCTCAATGTTTCCTTTGTTTAACTAAGCCCAAACTCACCATGTTGAGTCATGGCCATCATACTAAGTAATGCTTGATGGAGCCAACCACTCTAGTAAAATTCCTTCTTTTATTTCGGGGGAAAAAAAGACCCCAGTAAATTAATTCCACAAATGCTACATTTTTACTTTTTCATTTCATCCTTCCTATTCTCTGTCTAACTTTAAAGATAGTTTTTCAATATAATCCAGGCTCAGTTCAACTGACTGATACCTTATATAGAAATAGGGTAAAAAATGAGAAGTGCAAAACGAGGCAATTTCATTGCATCTCTTCCAATAGACAGAGACAGGCCATTTTTAAAGTGAAAAACAAATATTTTGACACTTTTACTTATTTCCAGTTAGTAAAATGAAACATATGAGATATGCAATCACATAAACTTTGGCTGGTAAAATACGTATCTGAATCTCTTTCGTTCTTTCCAAAAATATTCTCTGTGTTAAATTATACCATACTGTAATCTGGGAGTTTATTAGCATTAAGGAAATAACATCATGGATCACTATTTTATTGGTTGTTAATCCATTCTGTGTGAATTTAATATTTAAATCATGTAGTATTAGTTTCATACAAGCGAGGAGGTTATATGGAAGTAGCCATCTTCAAACACCTTTAACCACTAATGAGACCAAGGGGTGTGTGTGTGTGTGTGTGAGAGAGAGAGAGAGAGAGAGAGAGACAGAGAGAAACAGAGACAGGGACAGACATACACACACAGAGGCATAAATAAAAGTAATCAAATTTTCCACAATGTGCAGTTCTCTGCCAAAGTCCACACTAAGAAGAGTTTCTATTTCTCGATGCAGCATTCAATACAAGCCAACTTATTATTTTTTACTCTTTCCCAATTATATCCGTTAAGAGGCTTATTGCTCTGACGTGCTTTCGAGAAAATGAGGTGCCTCTCAGAGTTACCAGGCAGGTAAAAAGGTAGAAGAGGAATAGGGAATGTGGAGAACAGATTTAACAGGAAGCATGTCAAGCATAGGATACAGTGCAGGGAAGGTTGCCCCATGCTCTGTCTGCAGGATATTCTGTTTGAAAATAACTCTCAAGAAGCATCCAACATGGTTTAAAAGCTTTCTGTAACGTCAGGGGTGTCCAACCCCGGCAATGTTAAGACCTGTGGACTTCAACTCCCAGAATTCCCTAGCAAAACTGGCTAGGGGATTCTGGGAGTTCAAGTCCACAGGTCTTAAAATTGCCGAGATTGACAAATCCTGTTCTAGAGCAATCAGTTGTGTAAAGTGATTTACTATTTAGGTTTTCATCCTCCTTGTGAAATACACATACGCCTTGTCTTACGACCACAAGTGAGCCCAGAATTTATGTTGCTAAGGGAGACAGTTGTCAAGTGAGTTTTGCCCCATTTTACGACTTTTCCTGCCACAGTTGTTAAGTGAATCACTGCAGCTGATAATGGTTGTTAAGTGAATCTGGCTTCCCCACTGAGTTTGCCCATCAGAAGGTCGCAAAAGGAGATCACGGGACCCCCCGCAGGGACAGGGCAACCATCGTAAATATGAACCAGTTGCCAGCCATCTGAATGTAAGTCACATGACCCTGAGGATGCTGCAACAGTCATAAGTGTGAAAAATGGTCGCAAGTCCCTTTTTTCAGCGCTGTCGTAACTCTGAACGGTTACTAGATGAAATATTGTAAGTCAAGGATTACCTGAACCTCATTCTCAGTTTGCCTTTATCCCCGGTTGGTGGGAACAGAGCACTGAACGGTTGTGTGTTAGGTATGTTCATGCCCTCAACAGACACATAAGCGGAACGCCGGCTGTTGTCTGGTTTCCCCCAAGAACATCCAATTTATTAGCAGCGGCCAAGAGTACCTGCAACTTTGCTTTTAAACTGACAGATTAGCAAACTGGAACTTCATCCAGCAATCAAACGAGTGATTTTTAACAAAACAGCCCCTCCAAGCCACAAGCAAATACTACTCGTGCCCCAAAATGAAGGCAGTCAAGATCTAAGCTCTTAGGAGCCAGTGAGAACCAGGCTCAAAGGCAAAACAAACATTTCAATCCAAATAACTAATCTGAAATTCTGATTTTCTCTAGAAATAAGAGCAAATATTCCGTGGGCAAAAGTCAGCTTTGCGATTTTACCCTGAGGGTTGCCAAGCACTTATCCTACGGGGGAATATGCATATGCAATGCAAAGATGTCTTTTAAGGTTTCCAGATCAACCTGGCTAATAGTTAAATAATTAAGCAGCTGGCAGATGCTATCCAATTTCACCTGCTGTAGCTGCAAGGGATAAAAAGATTCATATTCTGTTTGAACCTCCACGGTTAGACACGACTGTCAATTATTGATGCGGTAAAGAGGAGAGCTGATAAGGAAATAAGTTTGGGAGACTTATCACTTAGAGGGGAGAGGCCCTTACAATTGGTTTAAGCCTTCACAAAAATGCAGCATGTCCCATTTTAGTCACGGAGTTCCAAGAGCCAATGCAAAAAAAAAATAACTATAATAATTATTTGAATTGCATATATGTTTATTTAGTGTAAGTCCATTTATTTAATGTAATAAACACAGCTGAATGACCCCCCCCTCTCTTCTCCAAAGAGTTTTGCAGCTTTTGGGATAACATCAAAAGAGCTTTCTACCTGCGGGACACGCCAGTAAGAATCAGCAAAGAACAGGTGTAGTGATGCAAGACGCAACCGCCTAAAACTCTCCTGGCAGTTCAAAGGTTATCTCTACATAATTAACCAAGGGAAGGACAGATGGCAGCCACATCCACAGAACACTTTGAAGTCCAAGTACAACTCCTACCAGAATACATCATGTCTCCCAAGCAGTTTTAGCTTAAACCACATTCAATAAGTTACGTGGACAAATCATTTCGGTCTCTTAACCAGCGTGCTGAGACTTTCGGATTTATTCCTGTCCTGAGTTCATTTTTTATTTCTTCTGCTTAGGCAGGCAGTAGGTGTCCCAGTGGTTTTTGTTTAATCGTGTGTTATTTGCTCACAAGACAAAGGATGATAAAAACCCCTTTATTTTGCTCCATCACTGCAGGCTGTGAGAACCTGAAGTGAGGCAGAAACAGGGAAAAAAAAACACAAAAAACCCTGCCAATTAGGAGCTCCCGATTTTGTCCTTAACTGTATGAGCATTATCACAATTATCGCAAGAAGGAGAGCACACTCTACAATTTCAGCAACCAAAAATTACGAAGTTGCTCTGAAAGCATGAGAAACTGAAGCAGAACGGCACTCCGAGACTTCCTCCGTATTACCGAGGACTGTAACCTCAGGGTAACAATCCTAAATCAACCATCTCCGACACAGTGCTGGGATTTCCAGCCAGAAGTGGGCCACCCATGGTTCCAGAGCCACAAGTGGCCCCATTTCCTCACTTTGTACCCCACATGATTTTTAAAAAACTAGTGGTTTCCCTTCATTATAAAGAAGGAAATAGATGAAAACGGAAGCGTGTGTCTTAAAACAT
Organism: Pseudonaja textilis; assembly: GCF_900518735.1. The sequence goes on from NW_020769385.1 coordinate 335,900, forward strand.
ATACCAATAAAGAAGAATATCTGCAAAGTATTGAAATGTGACATCCTTGAAGCTCTCTGAGCTTGGTTGGGTTCTTGCAGACATTTCACTACCCAAACTAGTTGGACTGATGATGTTACCTAGTTTGGGTAATGAAATGTCTGCAAGAACCCAACCAACCTCAGAGAGCACCAAGGATCTGTCACTGAAATAGGCATATCACACTTTTTTTTTTTTTTAAAGGGAAACCCCCACATTTTGACAGACCCAGGTGTGGCCACTTAAGCAGTGTGGCCCTGCTACTCTCTGGCTGCTACTCGCCTTAAACACCAACTTTAACTATTAAAACACGGCTTTCTTGCTTACCTGTTGCTTCAATGTATTCGATGCATCTCTCAATAAAAAGGGGAATGGGCTTTTCTGGGGTCACTACAGTGGTCAGAGGCACCCCAAAATAGTTGCTCTCCCAGGTAGTCTTTGTGATAGATGGTCGAGGCTTAGGCTTTGGTTTCTGTAGAAAACAATTAATCAGAATTAGTATGGCCGGGAATGTATACTCAGAAAGAAAGAAAGAAAGAAAGGAAGGAAGGAAGGAAGGAAGGAAGGAAGGAAGGAAGGAAGGAAG
>NW_020769385.1:336513-391593 GCF_900518735.1 Pseudonaja textilis
GAAGGAAGGAAGGAAGGAAGGAAGGAAGGAAGGAAGGAAGGAAGGAATGATGGGAAGGAAGGAAGGAAGGAAGGAAGGAAGGAAGGAAGGAAGGAAGGAAGGAAGGAAGGAAGGAAGGAAGGAAGGAAGGAAGGAAGGAAGGAAGGACTGTTTTATTGCCTAAAGATGATAGCTCCACATTTCACTTACATCTGATTAGACAAAGGGGATCTATATGTCCGAAAGCACAAACTGCTAGTAAGTCGTATTTGCTCAAGTTATGCTTGCAATATGAATTGGTGTAGTGGTTAAGGTGGTGATCTAGAAATCAGGAGACGGTGAGTTCCAATCCCACCTTAACCATGAAAGCCAGCTGGGTGACTTTGAGCCACTGCACAGCAGTGAGTAAGATGCCAGACTAGGTGCAGGGCCACCAAGATTCCCAAGCCATCCTTAGCCACGGAAATCTCTCTGGTATCTTTGAAAGGTCAGCCACACTCTGCCCGTCCATTCCTGGCAGGCTTGTGAGCGTGGGAAAATGGGGTGGGGGAAAGGAACAGAAATTATGTCACCATGAGCTCTTAAAAGACAGGAACCTAACCAATAAATACCACCAGTTGGAAAACGTTATATAAAAAGCAGAAAGCCATTCAAGGGATATGTCACAACATAAGCCACGAGAAAAATAGGCTCAGCGCAACCAAAATAATTATGAACATATTTATACACTGAGTAACAGAGAATTCAAAACAGTGGCAGGCGTCAAAGACAGCAAAAGCGAACGAGGAAGATTCTGTTCTGCTTCCTCCAGATTAAGGTAATACGATGCAGATCACACACGATTTTGTTTTGAAAACAGTGCTGTGAAAGGTATTTTGTAGTTTAAATAGCGTTGAGGCTGAAACAACATGCCAAGACTAGCTTAGAGCAACAAGGGCAAGATCTAGTAGATCCCCACATCATAAAGATGAGCAGCAGAGGATTATTAAACACTGAGCTACAAACTACAGTTAGTCCTCAATTTACAACAGTTCATTTAGTGACTGTCTGAAGTTACAACGGCCCTGAAAAAAGTGACCAACAACCATTATTCACACTTACGACTATTGAAGCATCCCCCATGGTCACATGATCAAAATCTGGATGCTTGGCAATTGGTTCATATTTATGACGGTCACAGTGTTCCAGGGTGATGTGATCCCCCTTTGCGACCTTCTGACAAGTAAAGTCAATGGGGAAGCCCCATTCACTTAACAACCGGGTAAATAACTTAACAACTGCAGTGATTCCCTTAACAATTGTGGCAAGAAAGGTCACGAAATGGAGTGAAATTTACTTAACAAACATCTCACTTAGCAAAGGAAATTTTGGGCTCAATTGCAGTTGTAAGTCGAGGACTACCTGTGTAAAAAAAAGGCAAATGAAAACAACCACAGATCAGGGATTGCATAAGAGAAAGATTAAGTCCCCAAATCAGAGTCCTAATCCAAGCCTCTTTTTTAAATATAAAGGAGGAGGAGGAGGAGGAGGAGGAGGAGGAGGAGGAGGAGGAGGAGGAGGAGGAGGAGGAGGAGGAAAAAAGAAGAAGAAAAAGAAAGCAAGCAAAAAAGAAAGATTTCTGGCTGAATCAATCCTGGATCTGCCAAATCAAACACAGATTTGATCCACGGTATTTGGATGTAAAAAGACAAGGAAGCAGAATTAACTGGCATCATATATATTCCACTAAAACTTTCGGGCCTGTTTGACTGTAACCTTCAATTGGGTGAAATGGTGCACCATACAGCAACATTTTTTTTTAATCAAGGTACCTCAAATAAGCTTAATAGAATGTGCCCTACATGGTACCAAACTGCTACCGTCACTTGTTGAAAGTTCCTGACTGGCTTTATTCAGGCAAAGTCAACGGGGGAGCCATCAGGAAGTCGGGCGGTGCTCCCATTGCTCTTTTGCCTACCTGTGGTCATTCTGCTTCTCTGTTTAGGTAAGGAAATATCTCTGAAACAGAGCCAACAGGGCACAAGGGGTCCGACTTCTCATAAATAGCTCTTTAATCCTAAAATTTGCCCGATATAGCTACTTTTGTAAATCTCAAATCACTGAGTTGGCATCCTATGTAGTTTTATAAATAAATTTATAATGACTTTTCATCGTAAAAATAGCGATTGACATTTTTTCAAGGTGAGGAAGTTGGCAGGAAACCTGAGAAGATGGACACACTGCAATAATTGAAAAGTAACAATAGGTGAGGTGTGACTCAATTACAATGAGGGCCCCAAAATACAAGGACAGATGTTTTGTTATTTTGAGCTCAAGAAAGAAAGAAATAAAGGAATCAGTGGCCTAGTTAAAATACCAATCCTTGAGGACATCTCCTGAACCACGTGGCCCCAGGAAACCTCTCACCCTCTCCATTGTCTATTTCCTGTTTAGTCTATTTCCATACAACTTCCTCTTCTAAGGTTCTGGTGACAGGAGGATATTTTGAACAATACTAGCTTGTAACAACAAGGGGCGTGTGTGTGTGTGTGTGTGTGTGTGTGTGTGAGTATAACCATTTATTTTCAGACCACAGAAGAGAATGAACCTTTCGGTATGGAGATACCAGGTACTTTAACAAGAAATTAAACCAGGTAACCATAGCTTAATAAGAGCTTAAATTCTACCTGTTGATAAATACAGGTAGTCCTCGCCTTACAACCATTTGTTTAGTGGCTGTTCGAAGTTAGAACGGCACTGAAAAAAGTGATTGACGACTCTTTTTCACACTTATGGCCGTTGCAGCATTCCTGTGGCCGTGTGAGCCAAATTCAGACCCTTGGCAACTGACTCGTGTTTACGACAGTCGCAGTGCGCTGGGGTCACATAATCCCCTTTTGAGACCTTCTGACAAGCCAAGTCAAGGGGGAAGCCAGATTCACTCAACAACCATTCTCAGCTGCAGTGATTCCCGTAACAACTGTGGCACGAAATGGTGCAAAACTCAGTTAGCAACCGTCTCACTGAGCAATCAAGATGCTGGACTCAACTGTGGTTATACATCGAGGACTACTTGCAAACCATCCACCAGCCAAATTATAATTCAGTGACATTTCTTGACTCCATCTGGCTTAAAGAGGTTGGAAGCTTACATTCAGGCAAAAGGATTCAAGGGATATTTACAATTGTGGCTGGCTTCAGCGAACACATACGCCAAAGTCCCTCGATAAATGCGCATGAAGACGGAGTGTGTCTTTTTTACCTTTGTCCGCTCACCCTAGCAGATTATATTTCAAGATTAAACAAGGTGCACTGATTCACCTCTTGGGAAGATGCTTGTACTTCTACTATCCTAGACTGCTTACTCTACGGAGATTTATTGAGGAATAAATCCAAAAGGTAACAGAAGGAGCCATATATATTACCTCATGACCATAAGCGACAATAAAAGGAGCCAACTTTTAAAAAGCCCTGGTGATTTACAACCAGCACTTCGGCTGTACAAACTAAAAGAGCAAAGTATTCTTAGATCTCAATCAGTTGAAAAGCTTGCACAGGGAAAGGGATGCTGGGTGTAAATCCTGATGCTCTCATTTTTATGCTATTTGTGGACATTAGTTCAAGAATGGACATTGTAGCGAAATGAGGATTTTGGAGATAACCCTAGTTTTCCTGATCAGAGTGCTCTGGGACAACCTCAAAGCTAGAACACTTCAGAGAGATAGTGTAACGTTCTCCAGGGTGGTTTGTCCACCACTTCATTCATAACCCGGAAGAGCTGCACAAAAACAGACCTTCCAGACCTGAAAGAGAATAGTGGAAACGCATTTAAAGGAACATACTCTGAAAAACTCCAAGGTACGTCCATTCCCACTGACCGTCCTAATAACTTTCAGCCCCCAGATGTCTGCTTTGAGGCATAGTTAGTAAATAACAATTAAGAGAGGGAGCTGGGTCTACTGGTTAAGGCATACTGGGGATCATGAAATCTGTAAACTTTCTTTAATTGTTTTCTACAGATGGAATCGACCGGATCTTCTTTTTTTGAGTCCAATACGGTTAGGATTTCTCCTGCTATATTTAAATGGGGAAGTATAGTGGATTCAGTCATTGTTTTCCTGCAGAAGTGACTTCCGCTATATGTTGAGTCAGCTCCTGAACTTAACAGCGCAGGAATGCAGATTAAAAATCAAAGTTGATTTATCATGGAAAAAAATCAATGTGACAGAAGCAGCTAGAAATCCATGACAGAGTCAGTTGAGAGCAGGCCTAATGAAGCAGCAAAGGCAGTCCACATTTAAGCGCCTAAGCCGTATTAATTTTGCAATATGGCCGATAGCCATTATCTTGGCACGCTGCCTGTGTGCATATAGAGAGAAGAAAAAAGGTGGACACAAAGGCCCCTTTTACCTATGGATAAACTGTAACGCACACACACACACACACACACCCTTTTATCACACATTTCTATCTATCAGGGTAATAAGCCCAAACTATGATTGAGCTACAAAGAGGCTTTCACATCCCTGAAAGGTGTACAATGGCTGAAGAATAAATAAAGGCTAGCCATGCATTTTAGAGAAGATTCTGCTATGAGAGACACAACATGACAATGAATGCCCTCCACTCTAAAATCCACTTGCACACAGTTGGGTCTTTGACTTATGACCGGTTGCTTAGCGAGGGTCCGAGTTTCCAACAGACCTACCTTGGGGCTACCTATAACTTTATGATTATTACTTTATTATTACCTTTATTGTCAGAGTACAACATGTGTACTCCGAGATTGGCTGAGCCTCCCTTCGTGCACCCCCCACAATGCAACTCACAGGGAGGACAGAAGTCCCTAACCCATTTCCAATCTTATTACACTAAGTGACCTTGTTGCACAAGGTGCCGTCCCTGCAGTTCTATCCTACTATGTTGGCATGAAGTTATTTTCCGTTCAGGAGTCTGACAGCCCACGGGTAGAAACTGTTCTTCAGCCTGTTAGTGCGGCTGGCTCAGCTTCTCTATCTCCTACCCGATGGTAGGAGAGGGAAGAAGGGCTGACCAGGGTGTGAGTCGTCCCTAAGGATTTTCCTCCCTCTTCTAAGGCAGCGAGCCCTAGCGAGGTCATCCAGTGGTATCAGGGGACAGCCCGCGATGTTTTGTGCTGTGCTCACCACCTTCTGCGGTGTCTTTCTATCCGTGGCTGTCAAGCCAGCGTACCACACCGTCATGCAATATGTGAGGACGCTTTCTATTGTGGCACCGATCAAAGGAGGTCATCAGTCATTGTTCCACTTTATTCTTTTGCAAGACCCTAAGGAAATGGAGTCTCTTTAAACCTGGTTTAAAGTTCTGAGGATCATGTCCCTTCTGCGATCCCACTTCAGGCCCTGGGCCAAAGGGACTGCCTTGACAGCCATCTGCAGAATCCCGCAGTCACACAATCACATTTTACGATGGTTTTGCCGAAAACTAGCAATTTCTCCCGGTGCTTGGCCAAAGCACACCCATAGTGAATCATGGCTTTGCTTGACAATCACAGTGGCTCCTTTACAACTCTGTCAGCCGTTTAACAATTGACCTGTTCCTTAGGTAGTCCTTGACTTACAACCATGGGTTTAGTGACCGTTCAAAGTTACAACGGCAAAGAAACAAAAAGCAACTTACGGCTGTTTTTCATGAGTTATGACCGTTCCAGCATCCCTGCGGTCACATGATCCAAATTTGGGCGCCTGGCAACTGGCATGTATTTAGGAGCGTTGCACTATCCGGGGGTCATGAAATCATCCTTTTGCGACCTTCTGACAAGCAAAGCCAACGGGGGAAGCTTAACGACCTCACGAGTCACTTAACCGCAGTGGTTCACTTAACCACTGTGGCAAAAAAGGCTGTAAGATGGGGGGCTAAGCTCATTTAGCAACCCCCTGGCTTAGCAACAGACGTTTTTGGCTCAGTTATGGTCGTAAGTCGAGGACTGCCTGTCTCTGTGATTTTCCGGCAGCCAATATACGTAGGAAACTTTTTCCGGTTCTTGAAGCTTTCCCGTGCGCCAGCTTTGAAATCCGACCCACTGAGCGAGCTCCGTGGCCCGTCTGTGCTCCCCCTGCTGATTAAGAGGCAGGTCAGCAGCTCTTCCGTCTTCCCACCCTGAATTTTCTAGCGAGCCGTTTTTGGTTCCTGCCTGGATGGCAAGTTTGAATTTCGGCAACCTGCTGGAAGAGTTCTCTTGGCCACGGACTCTCTCTTGACACCTGATTTCATCTTTTTTTTTACGCCAACAGTTCAAACAGGTGGCCTGGTACAAAAAGGAGCCTCGAGGGGGTTATTCCCCCTGCCCCATAAAGGAATGGAAGAGTTAATAATGTTCATATCCTTTCTAATCGGGGGTTGTTTTCCCATTAGGAGATGCGAGGTGCCTTTGTAGACTGCGAGGAAAAAAGCGGTTGGCTTTTTTCCTGCTTTCAGCTCGCAAAGCATACAACCATCGCATAACTTCAAAATAAAATATAGTTGGGTTTTTTTTAAAGTAGCAAGCTCTGAGTCATTACCCAAGCTTTTTCAAATAGAGGGCATTAAAAAAAAACCAACCCTATCTCGCTTGCTTTTGTATTCCACCCACCCCCCTCTTACAGTAACAGAGCTCTCCTGCCAATGTGGAGAAGTCCACCCTGCTGGCAGCAGGACAACTGCAGCAAGAATGAACTCACCACCATTTTGTAAAGCAGCCACAGCATTGTTTAAAGAGACCCCGGTCCTTCTGTGGAAGAAAGGAATCCTTTCTGATGTCATTTCAAACTCCTCTACAGCACTATAGATTAAGGGGATTGGTTTGAGAATCGCATGAGAAATGAAAACATATAGACATTATCTGGCACTTCCTATTGACGTTACAATCTGTCCTTTTTGGCGTATTTTGGATGTCTTATTACAAACCGGAACAGTGATGGAGGTTCCCAGAAAATAATTTGAAACACAAAGTCCATATTGTATACTTGACAACTAGCTCTTCAAAATTCATCATTTTCAAAAGGGCCAGCTGCTTATTTGAAAATTGCTTTCTGAAGCCGGATTTAAAAGGCAGATATGGAATCTTACATTAAAAAAAAGCACAATTGTATTAATATCTGATTAGAATGCTTTTCTTATAATTATTGAACGGGCCCCTAAACTGTAACTCTGATCAGAGATTATCATCAGAGCATTATTGCTGGCTAGCTTCTCAGAATGCAAAGGGGCAGAGTCTCCTGAGAATCTGTTGATCAGATTAGCATCCATTATTTCTGTGCAATTCAAGGCAGTGTAAATAGCACTCCTTCCTTGCGTGTTCCCACACAACAATCCTGAGTTGGGCTGAGAGGAAGAGCGACTGACCCAAGGTCACCCGGTGTCTTCAAAGTTCCACACCTTCATTTCTGAAACCAAAATGTTATCTTTAAATCAATATTGAATCCTTTAACATTTGTTCCCAATGTTTCTCAAATAGAGAGCTAAAGAGCAAATCAATTGCCCAGGTCTTACGCAGAAACGCAGCCCTCTATTCCGAGACTCCTAAAATACAGGTACCCCTCTGTTCAAACATCCCAAACCACTCCTAATTATTTTTCTGTTGTATTAGCAAACAATTGGATGACCCTCTAACGCAGGAGTGGGGAACTATCTTCCTTTTATGACTTGGGGACTTTAAAAGGACCATCACACACACCCCTGCTCTAAACCAGACCATTTGGAGTACACACGGACACACACTCAGACGTGCACACACAGGTGTTACCTTGGTGGTCCTTCTCAAGCTACGCAAGATGTTTCTTTTCCTGGGGTCTTCATCAGTGGTCTCGTAGGGAATGACGGCGTTATCTCCTTTGTAGCCTTGGGATGTCTGGTCTTCCTCTTTCTTCCTGATGGGCCCCAGCTCATCGTCGCTCCCTATGCTGAAACTGGTCCTGAAACTGGCAAACCGCCCAAGTCTCGTGCATCGGGTCCGATACAGCACCGGCTTGGTGGTCAGCGACACCTTGCGTCCCCGCTCCAATGAGCTGGTGTCCATTTCGCTGTCCGACCCGTTGCCGCTACCGTTGGACTGGGTTTTGTTGATGTTCCGAATGGTGATGATTTTGCCTTGGGTGCTGTCGTGAGGCACCGAGTAGATATTCTCCTCCTCGTTTCTGGGTTTGACCACGGCGTCCATGGGTTCGGCATAATCTGAAGGGTCAAAGCCATCGGTAGGGGGCCAGCTGCTGGAGGAGACAGGTTTCCGTTGCCCCTCGCGGTGTCCTTGCTCCAAGTAAGAGAGATCCCCCTTGGTAATATCAAAATGGACAGCGGGCTTTGGTTTCACCGGCGGAGGTACTTTGTTGTTCAGTTTGCTTTCAAAAGTGCTCATCAGAGAGAAGACCGAAAGCCCATCGTTGCCTTCCAGCTCCATGGAGAGCTTGGACAGGTCTTTGGACAAGGCGGGCATGGAGCCGTCGTCCCTGAAGGGGCTGTAACTGGGAGGCTCGACGTCCTCCTCAGAATCCTGCAGGTTAGAATTGCAGAGAGGGGAGCCGGCCCGGGGAGAGTTGAAGACTTCTTCCGTGGTGCTGCAGGCTTCTGCGGCATTGTCGTACATGTGGGTCGCCTCGATGATGTTCTTCCTCTCTACCACGTCCTTGAAGAACAAGTGGAAGACCTCCAGCTTGTGCTGAGGCTGGCTGCAGGGGATGCTTGTGAACTTCCCTTCGATGTCCTGGGCGATTTCCTCCCCCTCCATCAGCTGTTCCCGACTCAAATCGTTGTCTAGGACGTCGATGGAGCCCTCCGTGAGCGCCACAATCTGCACGGGGATGATGTCCTGCACTTCGCAAAGAAAGGCCCGTAACATAGCTAGGGATGCCTTGCGCTTGGCGGAGTAAAACAAAATGTAGCCGTGGACCAGCCAGCTTTTGCGAATGCTGAAGGCGGAGTGGAAGGACAGCAAGGAGAGCTCAATGCGCCTCTTGTGTGGTCCGATGGGGTATTCAAGTAACACGGAATTGCTACTTCCAGAAGGGGAGGGCCGGCAGGTTTGGGACTGAAGAACAGGGAGAAGGATGTCGTCGGCGTTAAAAGGGTCTCCGCACAACAAGCACATGACGATCCGAAGGTCGATGTCGGCCAGATCTTTAAGGCTTGCGGTTGAGCTCATCAGGTTTAAGTTGCGCTTTGAATCCAGCAAACCTTTCAGGACTTGGCTGATCTGCTTTTCGTTGATGTTGCGCCCGTATCCTATGCCGGTGGAAGCCGGGTCGAGGAACACGCACTGCAATTTACTTGCAATCTGCTGGCCTTGCTGTATTAAGCTGTGTAGGGTTTCTCCACTGGTGTCCCCTCTCTTGTTCACCAGAATTAGGGTGAGAGGAAGGTGAGCGAGGTGATTGTCCCTCCGGCTGAGGGTGGACTCCCTGCTCTTCTCGATGCTCTCCACCACATAGGACAAGGACTCCTTGGAGTTATAAAGGCAGAGGCAGCCGTGGGGCTGAAAGGTGGGCGTCTGGAAAGAATTAACCGGCAGCCGGACGTTTCCCTCAATGGGTCTCAAGGAGAGCTCGTACATTTTCCCGTCTATCACGTACTTGTCGTCGTTTGTGCAAAGAGCTCGGATCTCGTTGGCTAGCTCGCGGGCGAGTCCATCTTTCCCGAGAATGACTAAGTTGATGCGGTCGATGTTGGAATCAGAAAGCAAGTTTTTCTGATTGCGATCCGAGGGCCTGATAAACCTGGAACTTATTAAGTGCTCTATTTTAGCATCTACGCACGCCGGGCAGCTGGGACAAGTGTCCTTGGTGGGATGGTAGACAAAGTGAATGTGTTTCAAGATCAGCGCGTCTCGTTCAGCCTGCAGCTTTTGCAACGCTTTAAATCTCTGCTCTTCCCCCAAGACATCCTGGATGACCCCCATTTTTTCTTTGCTGGGTTTGGCATCAAGCTCCAACTCATAGAAGAGTTCCGAATACTCCAGGAGCAGTTCCTGGAAGTCCTCCTTGGCCTTCTCGATAATCTGTTTCTGATGCCGACCGTAAATATCCATGTACACAGATTCTTCTAGCCACATGTAAAAATCCTCATTCATGATGAAACTGCGAGCTTCTTCCCAAGGTTTCCCCGGGGTGATGAAAGGGGACGTCTCCAAGTTCTCCTTGAAAGCCCTTCTCATTTCTGCCCTCTTCCTCTCGTTCCTCAGCTTTTCCAGGTGGGCCTCGTAGAGCTGCTGGGCAGGCAAGGTGTCCATCACATCGAACGGGATGCGATCATTCTCCATGTTGTCGACGTGGCTGGTGGCATCCCAGGGCGTCTCCTCAAGTACCACGAACCACTTCAGGAAGTCCGGCTTGGTCTCCAGCAGTTTCTCCACTTTGATGCAACTCAAGTGGTTGATTTCGTCCAGGTTGGGGATGAGGGCGTCGAAGGCAAGAGGCAACATAGCCAGGTACATCTTTCTCCTGCGCTCTATGTGCTCTTGCTTGAGGCGAAAGATGTGCTGTAGGAAGAGTTTCTTTGCTTTCTGAGTCCCTTCCAAGTAGACGTAATCCTGATATTCCGGGGAGGACTGCATCTTTCGCGAGACGTTGGACCAAGTTTCGTTGTGGTTTTTAACAATACGGCTCACCAGCCACTCATACTTATCCTTGGCGGCAGCGATCTGTTGGCTCTGTTGTTTCAAAGCCTCGAAGTACGGGATAATTTTAGTTTTTCCCCTGCTTTTGTCGATCAGCTGCACCAAAGTGCTGAAGGCCAAGTCAACGTTCACGTTGGATCTGGCCGAGGTCTCCACCACCTGGAGGTTCTTTTTGCTGAAGACAAAAGTGTGCGCATCTCGAATGTACCGCTCCACGCCTTCGTCGCACTTGGTCAGGACCACCACGGTGGGCTTCTTGGTCTTGGTGAGCTGATTGTAGAGGTTGGTGACAAACTTGAGCTGCTCGTCAAAGTTCCTGTTCATGCCCCGGCTGACATCGATGCAGAGAAGAAAGCCGTCCACCAGCAGCTTCCCGTCGGGCATCTGTTTCTGCTCAAAGTCCTGCTCCAGGCCGAGCTGATCGGTGCAAAAGTACATGAGCTTTTCGGCGGAGGCCAGTTTGGTCGCCGCGGCCCTCTTGATGTAGGGCTGCAGGGCGGTGCTGCGGTGCGGCTGGAAAGTCTGGTCGTCGATAAATTCGGTCTGTTCCACCACGTGCATTTTACATTCCACACAGTCCTCCAGGGAGCGCACCACTTCTCCCCAGTACAGGAAGTGGTCATTGTTAACCACCCGTCCTCCAAAGTCACTGGTGCTGAGAACGGAGGTGTGGTCCAAGTGGAAGTCGTCTGCTCTTGGCCGCACAAACCGATTGCAGAGGCAGGACTTCCCGATACCGCACTGGCCTTTCTCCTTCTCGGTCCCGGACAAGCCCACCACACTGATGTTGTAGGTGGGAATGCGGACATCTTGCTTCCTTGCCATCATCATCGTCCAAACATCCTGTTTTGAGCGGGGCTGCTTCCTGGGCTATCAGGGTTCTCCCGTGCAACCCCCCAAAACGGCAAGGGGGACACTACTGGCAGTTCAGATTGAGTACAGTTAGCACAAGCAAAGACAACGGTCCCCACTCTTGGCACGCCACCAGCAGCTCAGTCGTCACCGATCCCCACAACTAGATGCTCAGCATTTTTCCCTGAAATAAATAAAAAAAAAAGAAATGGTTCAGGATGGTTGAAATTTATTTTAATGTGCAGCAGACGTAAGTAGGTGGAGAGGCCATACGTTACTTTTTTTTCCAGTGCCATTTTAACTTTGAAAGGTCACTAAACGAATGATTGTAAGTCGACTTGTACCTGTAGAATCCCCCCAACTCAGTCCCTTCCAGGAGGACAGGATTAAGATGCCCTTATCTTCTGAGTGAGCTTAACACATCTGGAAGGCACCATGTTGGGGAACACGGATATCATGTTTCTTCCTCTCTTAATTACTGAATGGTTGATGCTTTTGTTTTGAAGGCTCAGGAATGGCACTTTGTCCTCCTTGTGTAAAGGGAACAAAGTGGATTATTCTATTGTGCTATGTTAACCACAGCGTAGGTAGTAATACGGAGGTTAATTAAAAAGCAGTAAGCAATTTGTCTCAGCTCTAGCCACTCTGAAACATACTAGGCGTGTTAATTTGGGGGGCGTGGGGGGTGGAGCGTACTCTAAAATAAATTTAATCGGTTGCTTGTGCTTTCAAAGTGGGGACTGGCACCGGGATAACAAGGAGTCTAGAGTTATGGTGGATGGTAGATCTTGAATCCTCTGTCAGTATATAATACCTTTTGCTCTGATTGTAAAATAAGGCTGCTTAACTAGTTCTTCATTCGGAATGGATTACCAAAGACAAAGGGTGGCTGTAAGTTTTTAATGCTATTGTATGTTTGGGTCGGAAAAAGAAACCTGGAACATTTGATCCCAAGTACATTCAATTTTTTCTAAGTGGCAGTTTAAAAATCAGCTGAGTCACCAGATAAAACATTCCGAGCTCTTTAAAAAAAACTGGGAAGGAGGAAGCTGGCACAGAGTAGAAATTCAACCCTGCTCTGAATCTGACCAAGGGTTTATCCCGAGTACGTACAATTACACCTCAAAGGTAGCTGTTATTTAGACCAGCTCTATTCCCCACTGGGGCATCTAGAAGGCTGGGTTTTTTTTCACATGTCCAAAAGAAATACAGAAATACAAACACACATTTTCAGTGCTGAAAAGGTATCCCCATGTTCTGATTTTGCTATCTCTGTACAACCAGCTTCCCATTTACAGAATTTTTAAAAGCTATAAAGCTTCTGTGATTAGAAAGTGCTAGAAGTTTCTACATTACAAGGACACCCCCCCTTCCTCTCCTTAAGGAAAAAGGTAGAATGGGTTAGAAGAGGGGGCATTCTATTAAATGAAATAATAAAAATAACAGGGATATCGTTTAACTAAAGGGGGACAAATAAGTTCTCCAATTTGGAAAACTACCAAGCAGCAATTCTCTGTTAAACATTTACAGGAACGTAATGAAATTTTGTGGCATTTTGGGGCCTCAAATTTAGCAGATGTATTTTCTAAGCAAGAAAATAATATGATTATAGTACGTCAGCTAGTTTCCTAGCAAGAAAAGTGTTTAAATGGGGAAAAATTGCAATACAAGTGTTCCAGCATCTAATACCCGTGAAACCAGCTAAAATCTGCTTTATCCCATCCTCGCTCCTTCGACTCTGCAGTCAGATAATTTTCCTGACCACCACCTACATTCTGCCATCCTCGCTGCCCCCTCAATCTTGCAAGGGTTTGCATAATGCCAGATAAAGAATTTGAGCTTCTATTACTACAGTATTTAGCAAATACAGACAGCCTCTCTCTGTAAAACATGTTGTTTTACATTCAAATTGCTTTTTGACGATTCATGTGTGAAAAGCAGGGTTCAAGTGTACAAAATACATTAAACAGGCAATATCTGTAGCCATTCATGGGGATGATAGTACATTGAGGATTCCTGCCTATCTTCTCCGTTAGTATCCTGTCCCTCTCTTCTCACCCCACCCAAGTATGGATTGGCCCCTACCAACATCAAGAGCTTCATCCCTATAACCAGTACTGTAAGTTCTCAACATAGCAAATAAGCAACTCTGGAGAATCTCATGAGTAAAATACACACACACACACACACACACACACACAGAGAGTGTTTTTCAAACGTGGCAACTTTTAAGATGTGTGGACTTCAACTCCCAGCATTCCTTCATCTGTAAGCATGGACTTCAACTCCCAGAATTTCCTAGCCAGGATATCCTTTACAAATCGTAATGGATCAGGCTAAGCCAAGGATGGGCAAGCTTTTGATGTGCGTGCATCGTCAGGTGTGATGGACAAGTTGAGGGCCCAACGGGTGACTGTATCATGAATGTCAGTAGGGCAAGGTACTTCTTCTGGGAGGAAGTTTGTGGGACTTTTGTTTTATTAATTGTGCTATGCCTAATTTAGGGCTCAGATCAGGGGTCTCCAAACTTGGCAAATTTAAGACTTGTGGATGCAGCCATGCTGCCTGAGGAATTCTGGGAGCTGAAGTCCACAAGTCCTAAAGTTGCCAAGTTTGGAGAACCCTGGCTTACATAACAGGCTTTCATATGCCTTCTACCTCAAACAAAGTAGGGATATGTGTTGATAGTTTTCAGACATCATGATGATGGAAGGACTCCAAGGGCTAATAACATACTCTTATGTTAAATCCAAAGCAGACCATAGTCTTAGCATCATGTGTGCATCTCTAGCCAGTCACCAATGCATGTATTTTATGTTATCTGTGAAACAGATATTCGTTAGATATTTGTTTTCAGGAAACAAGGGATTTCTCAGCCCAGAAGATTACAGTAGTTAGTTAGCTAGAGAGTACCATAGAACCGCAGCCAACCTTAGTTAATCCTATGCTGATTTAGAGAAGTAGAATGTATTATTTTATCACGTTTCATCACTAAGGAGCAAGTAACACTTCCCTACCACAAGCGGCTCACAACTAAATTAGCTTTCTTGTCTGCTGGATACTCTCCTTAAGCAAAAGAAAACACATCCCAACTGAGCCTGTTTTGAAACCCGCCACAAATTAACTTAATTTAAGGGCGCTTGTTCGGCAAGCAATATCTGTGATACTTGTACTTAATGCTGGCTTTCAGCCTGGCGTGGTTCGAGTGTTTAAAATGACGTGCTGTTAAAACTCACTTTTAATAAAGCCAATGGCAAATGAGCCTGAAAGCACCACAGCGCCAGAGGAGGGAGACGCTGCCTGACAATGCCTGGCCAAGGAGTTCCTCGCAGAGCCATACATTTTCTCACTGCACCAGGGCGTCTCAAGTGTAGAGAATCTCTGAAATGGGTCATTTGTATCTTTGGAAAGGCCGATTTAAGCTTTTAACCATCTGGATGAGAAATGTTTAATCTCAGGCGACAGATGGGCTATTCTTAGAGGCAGGCAGGGCATACAGGAGCTTTCAAACCAGGCCCCCTACCAAGGCCAAAGTCAGCCCACCTCTGCAAATTTGCTACCAGAAGGGCGGGGAAGAAGCACCAAGGGTAGGAGCCGTGCCCACTGGTTCCGGTGCTCCTCTGTCGGATCTTCAATCACGAATTAGGGAAAGTACGAGTAGGAAAAGGCAGGCCATTATTAAGCCTTCTGAAGTATTTGGAGCTCCAAACAGGGGTTCTTACTGAACATATAAACTACAGGCGACTTACAACAGCATTGAAAAAAGTGACTTATGACTGCTTTTTCACACTTACAAGCATTGCAGCATCCCCATGGTCACACGATCAAAATTCAGGCGCTTGGCAACTGACTCGTATTCATGACGGTTGCAGTGTCCCCAGGTCATGTGACCACCTTTTGGGACCTTCTGACGAGCAAAGCCAATGGGGAAGCCAGATTCACTTTACAACCATGTTATTAATTTAATAACCGCACTGTGGCAAGGAAGGTCATACATTGGGGCAAAATTCCCTTAACGGTCTCGCTTAGCAATGGAAATGTGAGGCTTAGCTGTGGTCGTAAGACGAGGACTATCTGAACTCCAAAGCTATTCTAACCATTCTAGAATTGTTCTGAAATGTAATGCAGCTGTTTATAAATTTAATAAACATTTATACGTATTAATCTTCTACAACACCTAATCTGAAGGACGCAGCACGTGGCAGATTATAACACAATTGACACTGTCCAGCAAAGTACAGCATAAAACAACAGAGAAACGGTGCTATCTAGACAAGGTGACAATTCAAAAGCTTTGCAAAAAAGCCCTGGCTTAACCGCCTTGAAAAGGGATGACAGGTTCAGTTACCGGAGGAAAGTTATTTCAGATAATGGGGGCCACCACATAAAAGCACCTTCTGGGGAACCTGTGCTTCTAGCCTTTTATTCTTTTCTTTTTTCTTAATACCGGGAGCACTGAGCTCGCTTGCGTCTAGGCAGCCCTGCAGATTCCTGGGAATCCGGCCAGCCAACAGTCTCAATTGTACCCAGAAGCCTATTAAAAGCCCATGTAGTCCTGCAGCCCAGGAGTTGCAGTTACACGGCTGGAGGGACTCTCACCTGCCAGCAGGTGGGCTCCTATGTTCTGTCCTAACTGAAGCTTGGAAGCTGTCCTCCAAAGCCGCCCTGGGGAAAGCACATCACATTTCTGTAATGAATTCTGGGAGTTGAAGTCCACAAGCCTTAAAAAGTTGCCTCCCGATGAGAGGATGAGTAATTTTTGTCATCTTCAGTGGTGGGATTCAAATTTTTTTTACTACCGGTTCTGAGGGCGTGGCTTGGTGGGTGTGGCAGGGGAAGGATACTGTAAAACCTCCTGTCAGAGGTGGGATTTGCTGGTTCTCTGAACTACTCAAAATTTCCGCTATCGGTTCTCCAGAACTGGTCAGAACCTGCTGAATTCCACCTCTGGTCATCTCCTTCTCTTTTGGTGTGACCGCCCAATGTCTTAAAAAATAAAATAAAATAACCCAAGAACCCGCTCCGTTTTCTCTTAACGGACAAACTAAGAAAGAGCAGGTTATGAGTCAAACTTAGCCCTAACAAGGAAAGGGGCGGAGCGGGGAGTTGCTTTTTGATTTTTGTGTTTGTTTGTTTTTTGTTTTCCCAAATTTTGTTCTATTGTCCTTTACTAATTTATGATTCTTTTTCTTAGTTTTTATTGTTTTTATTTTTTATTTTCTGTTTCAAATATGGTTTTACATTGTGTAAGCCGCCTCGAGTCGCCATGGGCAAATAGGCGGCAATATAAATTAAACAAACAAATCAATAGAATCCAAGATAAAGTGCACTGGCAAAGACACCGTCCTGGCCCCCATTTTTCACCTGCCACGTAATTCGGAACATTCCTAAGAGAAGTAAAAGTGTCCAAGAATCCGTTCAAAGGACGGGACCTATTAGCTTACGGTAGTTAAGCCCCGTTATCCCTGTGGTAACACAACGCTTTGAAGCATCAAGCCGCTGGGATGGTGGAGGAACTGGAGACTCGCCAAACAGGCTGGGCGCCTTCCCAGCTGGGTCATTACAGCTAACTAAGTGGAGATGGGAGTTGAGGAGGAATTCAAGCTCTTGAGATAAAGGGAGACTCCCCCGGTGGTGAGCCAAGGGTGTGTGGGGTCGTCCCTGGAGGTGGGCCTTCTCAACCCACGGCCCTCTGCCCTGGAAGGAATAGAGATGATCCCACACACTGGGAGTCCTTGACCTGCCACCCAACTGAGCCCAAAGTTTATGTCATTAGGCGAGGTATTTTTTTAAGCAAGTTTTGCCCAATTTTACGGCCTTTCTTGCTACCGTTGTTAAGTGAAGCACTGCAAAGATTTAAATTAGTAACGTTGGTAAGTGAATCCGGTCTCCCCGTTGACTTTACTTGTCAGAAGGGTGAAAAAGGGGGTACACGTGACCACGGGGGTATTGCAACTGTCACAAACGTGAGCCTGATGCCAAGAGTCTGAAATTTGATCATGTGACCATGGGGAGGCTGCAACGGTCGTAAGTGTGAAGAACAGTCATAAGTCATTTTTTTCAGTGCTGTTGTAACTTGGTCTCTAAATGTAAGCCAGGGACTATCTGTATTGGTTATTTCAACAGGTCTTTGAGATGGAAGTAAGTTTACTTACATTCTTCCTTTGATACAGGTGGTCCTCAAGTTACAACTGTTGGTTTAGCAACTGCGCAAACTTATGATGGTGCTGAAAAAGGTGACTTGCAACCAGTCCTCATGCTTACAACCGTTGCAGGATCCCCACAGTCGGAATCCGGGCACCAGGCAAGGGGCTGGCATTTGTGATGGTTCCAGGGCGACTTGATTGCAATTTGTGAGCTTCCCAGCCGGCCTTCCAACAAGCAAAAGAGGGAAGATGGCAGGGAAGGTTGCAAATCACAATCCCGTAATATCTCGCTTGCCAAGCGCGGCAAAAAAGGTCGTAAAATCAGGTGCAGTCACACGATGCCTCTCTTAATGACTGCACCACTCAATGATGAATTTTCTGGTTCCAATTATAAGTTCAGGATTACCTGTAAAGGCGTATGGATCATTGTTATCGTATTCCTTGGGTTTGTATACAATTTCATAATTTTAGTATTGGGTCCTTTTCCCGTCGTTTTATCCAGTTTATCTATAGCAGGTGTCAGCAACCCATGGCTCTGTAGCCACATGAGGCTCTTTGGGCCCTCTGCTGTAGCTCCCTGTTGGGTGATCCCACCACTGGCTGGCCCCGCCCTCGCCCTCCCCTCCCAGTCACGCCTCGCCATGCCTGAGAAGGTAAAACACACCAAAAAAAAAAAAAAAAGAAAGAAAGAAATGGGAGGGAGGGAGAGACCCATTTCCCACAGAAAACACTGGAAGCCACAAAACCTGGGTAGGCGTGGCAGGGGGTGTGTCATGTGACTGGGTGGGAGTGACATTGAGTTGGCCACGCCCATCCAGGTTTTGTGGCTCCCAGTGTGTTCTTTTCTATGGGAAACGGGTCCGAATGGCTCTTTGAGTGTTTCAGGTTACAGACCCCTGATCTATAGGATTGTAAACCGTTCAAAACTGGTTTAAGGCGGAATGGCATATATGACAGACTAACTACAGCTCTGTCTTCTGCCCTTCTAGTCTAGGGGCATTTTTAGTGAAGAAAGGTGTTTTCAAAGAGACTGATGCTGTTGAAAATATTATTTAAGACATCTGTAATTATATCCAAGAAGTAACAAGGAGAGCTGAGCTTCCCAAATGACAGCCTCTGAATTTAGCAACAGCTGAACTGGAAGAGAGGGGTAGATCCACTGGGGAATGTTACCTGCAGAAATCCCACTGAAATTAGTGAATGCTGACTAAGGGCCTTGTTCCTGCTTCCCTCCCCTTTCAGAGGGACTTGCAATCAAGACATTCCCAGGAGATGCAGAACCCAATCTGCTAACAGGCTGTCTTGCAGGCAAAAATTTATCTGTAATTCTTCCCTCAGCAAAATCATTACAGACCTTAAGGACAAAGGAACCCATCAAAATAAAGTCATTTGGAAAGGATCCTCTGAAGATAGCACCTATGGTTGTTTAATACACTGGCATTGTTTCGATTTCCATACTCTTCAAAAGAGATGCTATAGGTAGTCCTTGACTTATACCCATTCGGTGAGTGACCACTCGAAGTTGCTTATGTAAAAAGTGACTTGTGACTGTTTTTCACGCTTCCGATCACTGCAGCACTCCCATGGTCATGTGATCAAAATTCAGCTGCTTGGCAACTGACTCAACCTATGGCAATAAGGACTTACAAGGTCTACAGCTAAGCACCTGGTCCGTTACCGCATAGTACTATTCTATAAAGCGCCTGTAACCTGCAAAACTCAGTTAAGATCAGACTGCCACGTTTCCCAGGCATAAGATGAACAAAGCATTTAATAACCAAACAATCTTTTAATCCAGCTATGCTGGTTCTTTTTCCAGAAGGTGAACACCCCAAATTACCAGCTCTTACAATTTTAAGAAACAGACAGTCCACAAAAGAGATCTGAATCTACGTCTGCTAACAATGATGCTGAAAAAGAAATCTTAACGCACAAAGAACGCACTGAATTGCAAATGCTGAGTCCTGCCATAACATACCTTCACGCCCTACTTGAGAGCTATTCACAGGCAACCAGCTGTTCATTCTTGAAAAAAAGAATATATTGAATATGCAGACGAGCAGACCTATTGCTAAACTGCCATACTCTGCAACATACGTGTCAGGTGAACAATGGTCCCTGTTCTTTCTTCTAATGTGCTTGCCTGGTCATATGAAATATGACCAATAATTCTCTGTGTATTCTTTTGCTAACACAGCTTTTATCAGTCTACCAGCATCTTCAATTTTATTTTAAAAGAAAATCAATACAATTTAAGCCACTAAGTAACTGTAATAATGACACCCCAAAGTAATCTTTGATGAGAAGCCTCTGCTTGCATCAGTCTTATCTCATCAGTTTAGAAAGACAATTAACACCAAGGCGTTTTCAGTGCTCTGAGCTGGTATTAAAAAAAAAGTCATTGTTGAGAAATAAAAGCATCAGTGTCTGGACAGCCTATTCAGCACCTACATCCCAACTATTTTAGCAAGAGGTATCCAACCTTGGCAACTTTTAAGACTTGTGAACTTCAACTCCCAGAATTCCCCAGCCAGCCATGGGAGTTGAAGTTCACAAGCAATAGTCTCTTTTACTGTGCCTTGATTCTCAACCTTCATCACTTTCATTACCAAACTGCCAAAGTTTCTTTTATATCCTTCAGAGAAAGCAAGAGAGATAAAATTTGATGCATTGATCTAGGTTTTTTTTTAAATCAAGTCTAATTAAAAAGTTATTTATTATTTCAGAGATCCCCTTAAAATAATTTGGATAAAATTTTGCAAAAGAAACAGATTAAAATTTAAAGCTATAGTATTGAAACACTGCCCTTCAAATTTAATTCTAAAAAATGTGGCTATATGGTGGCCCAAAGGTTAACACTTTTTTGGACAACTTTTTAAAGCAGCTGCGTCTTTTCCCAGGGTCACAAGGCAGCTGCAGAAAGCAGCTTTTGAACTGAAGTCTAACATTACATTCTGTATTCTACGCAGAGTGGAAATCCACTGTCAATAATTAAGGAACCAGCAGTTGAGAAATATGCCACAGACTTAGCATTTGGTAGAAAAACACTGAAAAGCCTTGGAAAAGATATGGAGATGCTGTGATGTGCCTATACTTACAAAGACCGTAATCATTTCAGACAATGTTTTCCCCTGTGACGTGCAATGGAAATTAAAAGTTCAATTCAGAAGACACAGGACTGAAAAGAGTACTGAGGCTTTTGAACTTTGGAGTTAAAAGTCTCTGGAGAATAACAAGAACAGCGAAGAAAACAAATGAATCAGTCAATCCAGACTTCTCACTTGAGGCACAAATGACCAGGTTCAGATTATATTTTGGACATCTTGACGCAGAAGACCTAGCTCCCTTAAAAATGTACAATGCTGGCAAAGATGTGGAAAAAAAGACGAAAAAATAAATTAAAAAAAAGAAAAGAAATGATGAGTAGAAGTGGGCTGGATGGACTCGATTACAGTGATGATTGATACACGGATGAAACACCTAAAGCCCTGTTTCTCAACCTTGGCAATTTAGAAGATGTGTGGATTTCCAGGAGAATTCTGGGAGTTGAAGTCCACACCTCTTCAAGTTGTCACGGTTGAGAAATACTGACCTAAAGGATTAGGTTAGAGATAGTTGCCTATGGAAAAATATCTGGTCATTGAGAGTTAAGGCCAAGTTGATGGCACACAATCTGTCAATCAATGTACGCCTCACTGAAGCCAAAATGCTCACATTCAACTAAAGCTGAAGAAGCTTCTGGGATGAGAAGGAAACCATCTTCAAAGAAAAATCAGAAAGTCCAGGTGCCTCTTAAAAAAACACCTTTGGGACAACCATGACCTGGATGACTGAGAATCTCCATAGACATTTAACTAAATCTCAGGCAAATCCTTTAATTTACTCACTTTTGTTAGTTTTAGCAAAAATAAACTGAGACAAAATATGGATTTTCCTATCAGATGTAAATTAATAAAAAAATACGTGCCATGAAATTGCCGTTTTTTAAAAAAATATTTAGCCTGTAGAAAATAATAGATTATTCAAATTATGAAGAATGCAGGCTAAATAGGAGAAATAGCTAGGTATATTAAGAAATAACTGCTTCTTGCTTCTGGGAACCAACTTCTTGGTTTCTTATATAAATGTATGTTGTTCAGAAGGCATATGGGATAGATAGATAGATAGATAGATAGATAGACAGACAGACAGACAGACAGACAGACAGATCTCCTGCATTATGCCTGGAAAATGTAAAGGATCCAATTATCAGCAATAGAAATGTTTTAACTAATATAGCAACTAATTGGCAAGTGTACAGTATTTGTTCAGAAAATAATTGACTTGGAAAGTGAAGGCTTGATTTAAATCACTTTGTCGTGAAAAAAAAAAATCTCAGCATGGCAGAAGCATATTTTTAAAAAAGAAAAACTGAATTCTTAGAAGTCTGCAATTTTCTCAAGCATATGTCTTATAAACTTCTATTCTTGTCCAGATCAAAAAAAAAGTCAGCCCAGTATGGCTATTATTGGATCTTGAAGGGATTCTATTACATTTTAAGACTACGAACTGGCCAGAAATTCCACTACTATATAAAGTTGGTAAATTTTACAACAAGGTACAGTATACCTCTCAGAAAGGCACAGGACATTAGGTTTCTCACTAAATCAGAAACGAGATTTGAAAAATACAATTTACAAATACCTGTTTCTTCAACAAAGCAGCTAGACTCACATAACAAGCTAAACTATGTTTCCTTTGATTGATGGTTTATTGAATGGCTGGTTAAAATATTGGGGCGTATCCCTACAAATCACATTGTGGCTTGCTGCAAAGCCACTTAGAGTTACCTCAGGCCACAAGATAGGTGGCAAATCCATTTAATAATAAATAGGCAGGAACCCACATTGTACACTGCCAAGCAGCTTGTTCACATCATACCAAACCAAAGAATCCTCACCTTTTAAAAAAATTTAGTCAAGCAAACCAAAACTTTATCGGGATGCTTTGAATTTAATGGATTACACTGCAAACCATATGGATGGAAGTTGCAGTGCCAATGTTTTTGGTTTGACTGATGAAGCAATATGCTACAAAATACTTATCCATTACAGTAACACCCCTATTTGTTCCATCTATGTTATGCAACTTGATATGCAATTTGCTAGCATTGTTCCATTTTCTTACCCTAAATGTGTATGTTCTCCAAGGACAAGGTAGGTTTTAGTAATTATAGCACCTTTGCAGAACATATAAATTATACAATTTAAACTTCATGTTTATATTTAGCAGCAAATTGCACCAACTTGAAGCAGCAACAAAGAGAGCCGGTTTGCTTTGAAATGCATAAGACCAAACAAAAACTTTGTAAGTTATCTGTCAGCACACAATGACTGTGTTATTTCAGAAAAAAAAGAAGGCCAGCTAAAAGACAAGTGGTTTCTTGATAAGCTTATAAGGAAGGAATTCAATTGGACCAAAAGGAAAGGTAGGGAGATTGCCATGACGGGAATCTGAGTCATGGCAACTGGACTTTTCTTTTTCGGTTTGAAATTCGCTGCTTATCCCGGCAGATTCTTCAACTACATTAAAATGGCTCAGGAGTGCATTTCATCTCCCTCAAAAGTAGGAAATTAATATTGGGATTAGGCTGCATGTGAAAATTTATCTATGATGAGTCTGCAAGTAGCCAGGTTCTACAGTTAAAAATAGTTAGAAACACTTACACCAAAGTGTTAGTTTGTTCCTGAAACACAATTCAAACTATTCATTGGATTGCTATTTGAGGACAAGGTCAAAATGACTTCATAAGAAATGCTGGCACTGTATGCCTTTTTAGACCTGTTTTAAGCTGAATCCTAAAATATTGAGAATATTTTTACAAATGCATTTATCTTCCAAGTATATTATTTAAAAAAATGAAACAACAATTACAAAAATACAGTTAGGCCACAGATTGATTGAGCTGTAATATAAGAATAAAAAAACGTTCACACTATCCAAACTTGATTGAACAAAATGCAGTGGAGTTTCATCAGAATACCAGAGTTCCTTTCACAAGACAAATATGGAACTGATCAATCTGCTCAGGTTTCAGTTCAAACCCTAAACTACATTTAACTGAAAATTAGTGGGATATACGTCTTTTCCTTCGACCCTTCTCTCTTCAGTGCCCCATTTTCTTCCTCCAGAAACAAACAAACAACCCCCCACAAAAGAACAAAATCTGCACCTCTGCAGAATACACAAAGAACCTTAGAAAGAAGTGACAAGTTTTGAAAATCTGGCTATTAAGGATCTTACAGACATCAAAAACTGAAAACAGATAAAAATATCACTTGTCTTGCATTGTCTCGCTCTCTCAACTTTCAGCCAGGGAAAGGGAGTTCCTACAACCACGTGGGAACCAGAAGGAAAATAAGCCATGGGTGAAGCTGCCTACTTAATGCACGTAAAATGTTCTTACAAAAGAGCACAACATTTCCCTGCAAGAATGTGAATGGTGGTTAAAAGCCAGGTCTAAGGCTTCAGTCCATCCTGTGTGAAGGAATGGAAAAAAACAAAACTATTTACTGCCACATCCTGAAAATCTGCTGTTGGCAGTATTTTCAGATCTTACCCAAAAGAGAGAGAGAGAACTAACTTGATTGAAGTATACTTTGCAACTAAATGCTCAGATGCAAATTAATCTAAAATGGCCTTTCAGGGTCAAAATTATTTTATCAGTTTCCTCCCTCCCCCCCCAAAAAAAATCTCATTCCTAAGTATCAAGACTATGCAAATAATAAACATACTTGCTAAGATCCTTGCTAAGATTTCTCCAACATCATTTAGAATTTAAAACTCATGACTATCTCGGTGACAGAAATTATGATCATTGACAGAATTAGTTCTGGAAAAGACTCATTGTTTAGATTGGGGTTGCACATAAAGTCCGATAAAATATATTATTTTGTATAAAAGGTTAGCAAACAAAACCACCCCAATGGTTTTGGAATCCATATCCGTAATAAGAACTGATATCAAAACACGGTAAAACAAAAACCTGAAAAAGTAGATGAGAAGCTTATAAATACTAATGAACATTTGATTCAACTTGAATAAAGAAAATGTATTTCCCATCCTATAAATGCTATTTAAGACAGTTGAATACTAACCTCTCAGAAACACATCTATAAATGAAAATGTGGATTCATTTTTAAGTGAGTGGCAGAGTCTTTGCACTTCCAGACAAAGTAAACAGAATGCGCATTATTTGTCATTTGCATATTCTAATTCATTTGATATGTAACACTATGTAAAGATGATGTTTTGATGATTTCTTGACAAAGACAACAAGTAGGAAACAAAGGAATGCTGTTATAATCTTAGAAACTCGTCCTTGGAAAATTCTGTTCCTGTCTTTTAGGATAATAAGTTCAAAACCTCCTAAATTTTGCAAAAGAAGGAACCTGGATATTCATGTCATGTCCACTACAAAGACTACATTCCTCCAATTAAATTATTCAAACAGAACAATCAAGGGATTCTAAAGAAAAAGGCAACTGCTCTCAATCCATCCTTGGGGAAGACGTAATGGCGAGAGCACATGTGACCTGGAAGAATAAGCCCAAGGAGGCAAGCAGAGCCTTCATGTACCTCAACAGTATAACTGCAGAGAGATGAAGAGAATTTAGAAGAAAAATGTAAAGAGCATGTTCCTTAATGCTATACTGCTGCCTTCTTTTCCTCCCCCCCTGTGCTTTGGATGGCCATAATAAGTCTAGGCTTGGAAACAAGGGGAAGTCCAGTCCAGTTTGACTCGGATGGTAAGCACAGCATCACGCATCATTTTCCAGGATTGGGAAGTTGAAAAAAACAACCCTGTTTTTGAAAAGCATAACTGCTTCTGTAGTGTGGCCAAGAGTATTAGATGGATACATCCACAAAGTCACCAGAAGTTGAGCATGACTTGATATCATGACATTTCCCCAAGTACACCAGCCTGATAAATTCTACATCAAACAAAATACCACATTTGCATTTGCAGCCACAAGTTAAGGAAAGCCTCTTTTCGCTTCCTAAGCATTACTGACTTGCAGAGATGACGACTACAAATAGCCAAAGGTTGCTATTCTGCAGAGAGTTTGGAGATGTTGTTCCCAGGAGAGCCAGATGGAAGCAAAAAATGAGACATGCAGGGGAAAAAAAGCACCTAATTTCTCCCACAATTTTACTGCTCTCACACAGGTAGGCCCTACCTAAGACTTATTTTGAACATTAGAATAAATCTGTATAGAGAAGTGTGAAACCAATTTGGGTCTGACCATTTCAGGCAACAGGAAGTGAAGGTGGGGGAGACACCACACTCACAATGGAAAGGTATGGACCTTGTCCCCCCCCCCCAATCACCGTTCTAAAACTGGGGGAATAGATATAATCCCCATGGACTTCCCTGGAATCCCAACCTTCATTTCTGCTGCAACACATGATCTCAACATACAGGCAACTCCTCGACTTGCAACCTCAGCTGAGCCCAACATTTTCAATGCTAAGCAAGGGTTAAGCAAGCCGGGCCCTGTTTTGCAACCTTTTAGCCATGGCTGTTAAGTGAATCACTACAGTTGTTCAGTGAATTGTGCGGTCGTTAAAGCAAATCTGGCTTCCCCCATTGAGTTTGCTTGTCGAAAGCCATCCGGGAAGGTCATGAATGCCGATCACGTGACCCCAGGACTGGGCAACTGTCCTGCCTTACATGCCAGTTGCCAAGCGTCCGAATTTTGACCAGGGGGATCCTGCAATGGTTGTAAGTGTGAAAAACGGTCATAAATCAACTTTTTCCAGCACCGTTGTAACTTGGAATTATCCCGAAACATAGGTGTCAAGGCTACCTGTATCCCAACTTCAACTTTAGGAGGAATTCCCACCTCCCTTAGGGAGCAGGGCTGGAGGAAGCCCTCCAACCCAGTGACAAAGTAGGGCCACTTGAAATGCCATTGCGGGGACCCGGGACCCCAGCCCCCAACTGTGCAAAGATGGGTCCCAGTTCCTGTCCAGCATTCCCAGAGCAAGAAGGACCTTCCCGGCCTCTCTCTGCTGCTCCAAACGGATCCCTCTCGCTGTTTTCTGATGGTTGACAGAGGTTAGTCAAGCCTTCTAGCCCCCACCCAGCAAATGGTCCCTCCTTCCCGGGCCCCCCACCCCTAATGGGCACTGGCCTTTTGTCCCTCACTTTCTCCGGCTCTTTCTCCGCTATTACCTCGACTCCAGCCCCCCCCCCCCGTTATGCCAAAACGGCCCCCCTTCAGCTCCCCCCCCTCCAATCACAGCACCCTGGGAACTGCAGGACCCTCATTGTATGGGTCCGCCCAGCACATCCAAGCCGGCCTCGGAATTCAGGCATTGGCGCTGCCATGGCAGGGAGGGCGGTATAAGGCTGGCGTGGGGGGGGGGGGGCTGTTCCCCCCCCCCCCCCCCCCCCCCCCCGCCGGGGGGCCCGGCGGGCCCGGGGGGGCCGGGCGGGGCCCCCCCTTCCCCCCCCCCCCCCCCCGGGCGCCGCCCCCGAGGGGGGGGGGGGGGGCTGGAGGACCCACCTGGCCCTCCACGAGGCGGGGGAGGGTCTTCCTCCCTCCTTCCCGCGCCGCGCCCCCTCCCCGCAGAGGGGCGCCTCCCTTTCTTCACCCCCGCCCGCTGGCAGCACTCGGGGGGGGGGGGCCCCGGGGGGAAGGGCCCCCCCCCGGGGCC
The DNA here is from genome assembly GCF_900518735.1 of Pseudonaja textilis. Next base: position 363,796 of record NW_020769385.1, read on the forward strand.
CCCCTCCTCCCCCCCCCCCCCCCCCTCATTGTTCCTCAGTGGGGCCGGGCCGAGGCGGCGGCGGCGGCGACAGGCGAGGCGACTCACCGGGTCGGGGGCGGCGGGGCCGGGCCAGGCCGGGCTCTCGGGGCGGGGCGGACGAGGACCCGAAGCGGCGGCCGCGGCGGCGGCGGCGGCGAGGGCGGAGGAGGCGGCGCCATGTTCCTCCCTCCCTCCTGGCTCGCCCGCCCGCCCGCCCGCCCTTCCTGCCTTCCTTCACCCGGCCGCCGCGAGGGAGGAAGGGGGAGGCCGGGCGGCGGGGGAGGCCGGCGGGGAGAGGCGGCGGGGGAGGCCGAGGAGGCGCCTTCGCCTCACGTTGAGGGGAGGCGGCGGCGGCGGCAGCAGCGGCGAAAGCATCGACTGAGGGAGAAGCGACAGGGCGCGGGGCCGCGTGCGTCTCGAGTGAGGGGAGGGGGGGGGGGGCTAAACGCGCGCGCGCGCGCGCCAAGATGCTTAGCGCGTACGCGCGCCCGAGCAGGCCGAGCCTTTGCGCAGGAGCCTCGGCTCGCGCCGCCGGCAGAGCCTGAGAGCGAGCGAGCAAGGAAGGAAGGGGGCGGGGGCCGAGAAGGGGGCGGGGCCGACGCTACGGGCCAAAGCAGCAGCAGTGGACGCGGGCGCGACCCCGGGAACGCAGCGCCGGGAGGGTGGAGAAACGCGCCTGCGTCGGCATAGCCCCGCCTCTCGCGGTCCGCGCCCGGGGGGAGGCGGGGCAGCTATGCGGGGAGGGAGAGGGCGCGCGCGCGCGGACGCGCGCGCTGAAGGGAGAGAGGGAAATGAGGTTGCGCGCGCTGCCCGTCCGTGGCCTCGCGGGGACGCGCGCCCGCGCCCGCTCCGGTGTCGGATCGTTCTATCCTAGGGAAGGGGTGGTCCGCGGGAGGTGGGACAACCCCCCCCCGCGGCGAGGCACCGCGCGACCCCCGTGGAGGGTCTGGTTGGGTTCTTCCGGGCGCCTCCCGGGGAAAAAAAAAGGGGGTCTCGCCGCAGCGCCCCCAGACCCTCCTCGCCGCCGCCGGGCTTTTGTTCCGGGAGCGCCTCGCCGGCCCCGGCGCTCTTCCTCCACCCGGCCGTTTGGGGTTGACCGGCCCTCCCTCCCACCCGGGACTGCTTTCCACCCGGTGGCGGCCTTGGGTGGTCTCTGCCTTGGGATCCCTGAGCGGAGCCCCGGCTCGGGAGGAGGCTCCGATGCTGGGGAAGGGCAAGGACTGAGGGGTCCCTGGTGGTCTCCGAGCTGGGCGGTTTTCTTGCAGACGTTTCATGACCCAACTAGGGAACATCATCAGTGCTAGAAGGGACAGGGGTTGCTCTGTTTATATATTAGTGCAGGGGTCCCCAAACTTGGCCACTTTAAGACGTGTGGACTTCAACTCCCAGAATTCTCCAGCCAGCAGAGCTTACTCTCTTGTAATCCCTTCCTCTGCAATCTCTTTCCACTTTAGGAGATGAAGAGAGAGAGAAAAACAGGCATAGCTGCCTGGGGAATTCTGGGAGTTGAAGTCCATAAGTCTTAAAAGTAGCCAAGTTTGGAGACCTCTTTATTTATAGCCTGCCTTATAAGTGTGGGTGGGGTGATGTTTTTTTCTTGGTAATTAAACAGGGCAATCCCTCTCTCGGAGCACTGATGATGTTACCTAGTTGGGTCATGAAATGTCTGCAAGAAAACAGCCAAACTCAGAGGGCGTCAACGGCCTCATAGTCATCTTCCATTTGGTGCCACTATTTGGCACGACTTCTGGGCAAATAGACACCCTCCTAGATGGAAACCTGGCTGCACCCTCACCGACACCATTTCCCCCCGCCCCCCCCAATAAATTTCTCTAAGCTTCAACGAGGCCCAGAGGCGTTTTTTTTATGAATTAAGATAATGGAGGGAAGTGCTGCTTTGCTCTCTCTGCTTCATGTTTCATGTTAATTAAAAACCTTTGCAAAATGAAGTCGGACTGAACAGGGAACCCGTCATGCAGAAATAGGAAGGCTGCGTGATTCATCCCTGCCTGACTTAGGCTGTGTGCGATATTTGGGGGGTGCCGCCAAAACCAGACTCCTGGTTTATATTTCAAGCTAAACTGTGGGTTGCTTAAATCAGAATTGATTAAATAAACAATAACAGCAGAGTTCATCCAGCGTGTTAAACCACAACCAGTTTCACTCATTTATTAACTATGTGCTAGATCAATCAATCAGAATAGAGTTGGAAGAGACCCTGGAGGTCTTTTAGTCTAGCCCCCTGCTGAAGCAGGAGAAACCCTGTACCATGTCAGACAGGTGACTGTCAAGTCTCTTCTTAAAAACCACCAGTGATAAGAGCACCTACAGCTTCTTGTGGCAAGCTGTTCCACTGGTTAATTGTCCTCCCTGTTAGGAAGTTTCTCCTTAATTCCAGGTTGCTTCTTGACTAGTTTCCATCCATTATTTCTTTTGGAGTTTTGGAAAACAGGTTTAAACCCCCTCTCCCTTCTTTGGGGCAGCCCCTCAAATGCTGGAATACTACCATGTCACGAATGAAGGCAAATGTATGTCCCAGGATAATCTTGCAAGATCCAATCTGGGTTTGTCATTGGGACGAGGTTTACTTTTCTGAGCATTTGGACTGATGCTGGAGCCCATCTTCAGGGAACTTCTCTCCACTGCAATATGTCAATAAACTCATAATTCAGCCATATTCCACAGTCCGAAAGCTCAGAGAAGTAAACCTCTTGTCTTGTCCCAATGACTAACCCAGATTGGATCTTGCTGTTTGGGCACCTTTGTGAGATTAAGGACTGCGTGTATTTGGGAAAAAAAAATGGGGGGATGAGGGAGTGAGAGGAAGATCTACAGACACGTTTTCCACAGCAGGAGAAAAGCAACTCAAAAGATCGACTGCTTTTCAGCCAAACTCCATAGTTTTGGAGGTGACCTTTCAGGATTTAAATCGATATTTCTTATTCTGACTCGCAGACAGCTGGGTTGGAAACCTGCCTTGTCACAAACCTGAGCTTTGCCCAGAAATCTTTAAAATAAACAAACAAAACAAACACGGTTGTCACTGTGAGCATTCCAGGGAGGACATTCCAGATGGCACAAGGTTGTGGCTGGCACCCCAGGCTCTCTTTCTGCCTCTTCTGGCTCCCCCTTTCTTGCTGCCCTCCAAAAGAGATGGACTTCAGATCTGGAATGGGATATAACACATCTGAACGGCAGCACATTGGAAAAGACCACTGTACGTCCTTCCTTGGTCTTTTTAATGGCTGATGATGAGGACTTTGTGTTCTGCCATGAAGTGTGGTCTCTTCCAAACCCACTTCAGAACAGGGTCGGAAATCTCCCAGAATTGCCCAAGTGATGCCAAGAATCACAATCTTGGCGAAGTAGCTTTTGAACTTGTGATGCCCGCTCCCATCCACTTAGCTTGCTATTTAAGGCTGTAACCACAAACTTTCAGGAATCTCTCCACGTTTCTCAGAATGCTTAATTCAGGCAGTGCTCGACTTATGACCGTTTGCTTAAGTGTCAGCAACTGGCCTACGTTTACAGCCATTTGCAGGATCCCGTGTTCACACAACCGTGTTCTCCAATGGCCTTGCAGGAAACCAGCACTCATTTCCAGTTTACAGCAAAACTGGCTCGTTGATTTGTTTTAACGACTGCTGGGGAAAAACAGTAAAATTGGGTCAGCGTTGTAGATGTGATAAATGTGATGACTTACAACCATGATGGGCAGGTTCCATTATAGACATAAGCTGAGGACTACTTGTGATTAAAATATTAATTACAAGGCAAAATAATGCAGATGTCAACTCATAAAACATTTTGTATGCACGTTTTATGGTTGTCAACAGAAGGAGGGGGGGGGGAGTTTCAAAGAGCAGGCAGCAGTGTGGAATCGAAAGTACATTCCATTCATATTTTCTTCAGAGACTGATTAGATGACTGAAGCTTCTGCTGTGCAAAAATCTAATTGGAGAGCATGATTGATGACTCTTGGCTATGGACGTGTCCCTTTGGAGAATATGAATTGCGATACACTCAGCGGGGTGAGGGAGAAACCAGGGTCAAGGGGGACAGTGAATTACGTATCTCAGAGTCGGCTACACTCAGGTCATGCTGGCATGTTAACTTCTAATAAATCCTTTCAAGTTTTGTGGCTCGAGGCTCATGAGTTAATTGGAGTAACTGCCAGAATCCTGACAGCAGATATATATAGGTTGTTCCTGATATTTTAACAAACATCCCCTCGAATTAAGGGAAGGAGGGAATTGTTGGATGGTGCCTGGAAGCAGCTACAGGTAATCCTCAACTTATGGCCACAACGGAGACCAAAATTTCCATTGCTAAGCAAGACGGTTGTTTTGCCCCATTTTACTACTTTATTTGCTATCGTTGTGTTGAAAGAAATATCCTTCTGGGTTCAGTTCCAAGTGGGAGAAAAAGACACTGGAAACATGGAGGCTGCTTGGAAGGTTTAATGGTGGACAGGAGGACCACATGGCCTGGAGCTCCAGAAAGGGTGATCCCATGCTTCAAGGTGAGAAGAGATCAAGAAAAACGGTGCTGAGAGTGCCTGGGTTTTATAACTTTAGTGTTTCCTGTTTCTGTGTAAGATATGTACCTCATTGGTTGTCAGACTCCCAGGGGCAACTCTTTAGGCTGTCCTGAGTTCCAGGCTTGGTCTAGCCTTGCTGGACAATTTATGCCCTTAAAAGGGCTTTTGGCAATTGCTATACCTTTACCTGGAGTTCTTTGTTATGTAAAGTATTCTGGCCCAGGCCTTAATGACCCACCCATTAACAAAGGTGGGGGTGAGATTCTGCTTCTGACTTTGTACTCTTTTTTAGAGGAAATATTCTGCCTTTTGAATATTTTCTAGGCTATTTCAATTTTCAGGGGGAGGGTGTGCTAACTTCCTACAGTTGTTAAGTGAATCCCTGTAGTTTTTAAGCTGTTAAGTGAACCCATCTTCCCCTCTGATTTTGCTTGTCAGAAGCTCGCAAAAAGGGGTTCGATGACCCCCCAGGACTCTGCAACGTGTAATTGCCAAAGGTCCGTTTCTTTATTACGTGATCATGAGGATGCTTCACCGATCGCAAGTGTGAAAATGGTCACAAGTCACTTTTTTTCAGTGCTGTTGTAACTTTGGTCACTAAACAAGCAGTTGTAAGCGAAGGACTATCTGTAGTACACAATACCAGGACTGGTACACTCAAATGGAAACAACAGTTAGCAGTTTTGGATGCATTGAAGCCCCGGTGAAGCAAATGTTCCTTCTTGAGGCTGACAAAGAAACACCCTTTGCGGCAGGAGATGCTCACCAAACTGCCCTCTCCTCCGTTATTTGAGATTATTATTATTTTGTTCTTATGGGATGTTAAAAGTTGATGAAGTTCTCAACTCCATCAGGGCGGCCTGTCTCCTTATTCTCTGGAGTCTAGACCACAGCACCCTCATGCGTTAGGGCTCAGAAACCTTGGGCCTACAAGGCCTGCCTGAGCCTGGGGCTAAAGTCCAGCCCGGGCAGCGCCTGGGCCATCCCTTGCTCGGCTTCCTTCTGCCACACGAGTGCCCGGCTTCGCCCGAACATCGCGGAACTCGAGCGCCCCCTGCCGGAGGCAAGCGGCACCCTTTCCCCCCGCCCCACCAAAGAAATTACAGCTCCCGGCATGCAGCGCAGCCGTCGCGTGGCCCGCCCGGCCGAGGAAAACAACCCTATAGGCTCCTTGCTGGCGAAAAGCCTGACGGGAGTTGCCCCCCTTCCCTCCTTTAGACTACAACTCCCGACGGGCTCAGCGCTTGGCAGCCGCCCTGTCCCCTATCCCGTAGGAAGGCAGAGAATAGAGTCGGGGGGCTAACGCCGCTTCCCGGGCGCTCTGCGGGCAGCAGCAGGAGGGGGTCTCGGGAGCCATCATGGTAAGGAGGGGCGGGGGTCCCTTTAAAGGAGTGGGGGGAGGGGGTCACTGGAGCAATGGGGTTGCCAGGTTTTGGGGGGGAAACTTGGGGGGGTCTTGATCAACCCTAATAATGCCATTATTTGGGTCGGGGGGTCAGTAGCGGGGTCTCAGCGTGGCCATAAGACCCCCCCAAGCCATGCCTATATTCCTAGGGCCCCCACAACCGTAGCTGTCCCAATCCCCCCCCTTCTTTGCTCTCCCCCCCCCCCAACTTTCCAGCAGCCAAAATATTAAACTTTATTCCCATTTGTCACAAAATCGGTCAACCAGCAGAGATTCTGGGGTGGGGGATCCTCGGGGTAAATGAGGCTCAGAAGGGGGCCAGGGGCAAAAAAACCCCAAAACAAAAACTCCCTCCTGTCTTGGATCTGTACAACAGCCCTGTAAGGTAGGCTAACGGTGTTTTGCTAGGGATGTTGCCCCCCACCCCCAGCTCCTCTCATCCCCGACCAGCATAATTTAAAAAAAAAAAAGGTGAAGCACTGAAATCCAACCTACAGGAAGTCCTCGACTTATGACCGCAGTTCAGGCCAAATATCTGTGGTTAAGCAAGACGGTGGTGATTCAGCGAGTCTGGCCCCGTTTTATGACTTTTCTCGCCACCGTTGTTAAGTTAACCGCTGCAGTTCGTTTTAAAGTCAGTTTGTTTAGGGAATCTTTTGGCTTCCCTGTTGGAGTTTTGCTTGTCAGAAGGTCGCAAAAGCGGATCGTGTGACCCCGGGATGCTGCGGCCGTCGTAAATATGGGTCAGTCGCCAATCATGGGACTGTGGGGGATGCTGCGACAGTTGCAAAGGTGAAAAGCTGCTTCTCGGCCTTTTGCCTAAGATTAAGTGTGGTTGTAAGTGTGAAAATCGTTCACAAGTCACTTTTCTTCAGGGCCGCTGTAACTTTAAACAGTCACTAAATGAATCTGTTGTAAGTCGAGGACTACCTACATTGGGAAAATTCCCTGTGATCTTACAAAAAAAATCTATTTGTTTTTAAATTAAACCTTTATTGAAAATTTAAAACATTAAAATGCAAAATGCAATGCAAATTTTTAAAATGAAAGTGTTGTATATATTACAATCCATTTTGACAGTGCTTACATTTCAATAGTTATTCCAGTGCATATTTTATACTCCTAACTGTTCTTATATACCTTTATCTTTCTACATTATACATTGCTTATTTATTTAATTGCTTGTTTCTATTTACCCAATGATACCAATTTTCCCAAACTGTATAATAATCTGAGCCTTCCTTCTCTTTTAATTCTAATTAAACTTTGTCCATTTCCACACAATCGAAAATCTTTTGGATAATTAAACTATGTCAGCATAGAATTTTTTTTTTAATTTGGCATACAGGCCGTTGCTGTTCTACTCTCTTGCAATGCGGATGTTTCCTGATTAACCAGGTCATAAAACTGCATATATTATTCCTGGAATCAAAAAACAACAACCTCGTTGCTTTCATGGTATTGTAAGAGATCGCAAACCGTTTGCCTTTTTTGCTCCTTGTGCTGGGCTGGCTTTCTTGTTTAGGGTGGGTCACTTCCCTATCTTAGCTTCACGGTTGGAAAGTGGAACTAAGCAAAAATGGGGTCAGGCTAGCAAGGTTTTTGCAAACCTTTGGGGAAAAAAATGCCCCATTCTCCAGTGTACAATTCATGTAGCAAAAGATGCCAAAAGGAAGCAGGCAGTAATTAGATCTGTTAAATGGAGACCAAAGAGGAAACGAACTGTTTTGGAGTAGGCTCCTGATGTTAGTGTTAAATTTATGTTTTTACTGACAACGAAATAAAGGGTGTCTAGTGTTGTAATGACGTGGCAGTCGAGGTGTTTGATCATGATCAACTGAATCATGATGAACTTTATTGGAGTCTAGTCTTGCATTTATACACATTTTTAGTAATCCTCCAACATTGATTAACTTTGGTTATTGCTTAACTTTTGCTACTGTTTAATATAGTAGTTAATACAATTAATTATCTCTAGTTAAAGTCTAACACATGTTTACTTCCTCTCTCTAATCCTCCTTTAGATTAGTGACTTTGTTTGCCTGAGTTGTATTTGCTTGGAAACATTCCTGATCTGAGGTTTGCCATCCGAGATTGGAACATTCCTGCAATTACAACTCAAAACAGTCTAGCATAGATCTATTTCAAACTATTTAGCTGTCATCTAAAGAGTATGGCTAGCTGATGAGAGCTAAATAGCTTGAAATAGATTTAAGCTAGTCTCCCTTTATTTCATTGTCAGTAAAAACATAAATTTAACACAAAAATAGTTTGTCACAAAAGCAACTGCCTGCAAAGCCTCCTGGATCGGGTCTGAAAAGTAAAAATGGAAGCAGAATGCTCTGTCCCATAACTGGGCAGAATAGAATAGAATAACAGAGTTGGAAGGGACCTTGGAGGTCTTCTAGTCCAACCCCCTGCCTAGGCAGGAAACCCTGCACCACTTCAGACAAAATGGTGATCCAACATCTTCTTAAAAACTTCCAGTGTTGGAGCATTTACAGCTTCTGGAGGCAAGTGGTTCCACTGAATAATTGTTCTAACTGTCAGGAAATTCCTCCTTAGTTCTAAGTTGCTTCTCTCCTGGATTAGTTTCCATCTGTTGCTTCTTGTCCTGAGTTCAGGTGCTTTTGAGAATAGCTTGACTCCCACTTCTTTGGGGCAGCCCCTGAGATCTTGGAAGACTGCTATCCTGTCTCCCCTGGTCCTTCTTTTCATTAAACTAGCCATGCCCAGTTCTTGCAACCGTCCTTCATATGTTTTAGCCTCCAGTCCCCTAATCCTCTTTCTTGCTCTTCTCTGCACTCTGCACTCAACCTGGGTAGACCAGGTTGCCCTGATAGACCGGTCCCACTGGAGAACACACACACACACACACACACACACACACACACACACACACACACATGAGTTAAGCTACAGGTTCCTGGCGCCCACGGGAGTTGTGTGCTGCAAGTGGGAGCTTCTCATTGCTCGCAGTTGAATGATGTTTGGATTCTGGAGATAAGCAACCTGTGGGTTGGTCCTCTTTTACAGATCCGCTTTATCCTGATTCAGAACCGGGCCGGCAAAACCCGTCTGGCCAAGTGGTACATGCAGTTTGACGATGACGAGAAGCAAAAGCTGATTGAAGAAGTGCACGCGGTGGTCACTGTCCGAGATGCCAAGCACACGAATTTTGTGGAGGTAGCACCTCTCTGGCCTTATTTACTTATGAGTGGTTGTTTTTTTTTTTTAATCCTGCCTTTATTGTTTTTCCAAATAACTCAAGGCGGCAAATATACATAATAATTCTTCCTCCGCCTGTTTTCCCCCCAACAACGATCCTGTGAGGTGGGTTGGGCTGAGAGAGAGAGAGAGAGAGAGCGCATAACCAGCCCCAAATCTCCAAGCTGGCTTTCGTGCTTAAGGTGGAACTAGAACTCACCCAGCCAAAGTGCATAGCCGGCTGAGGAATTTTGGATGGTGAAGTCCACAAGTCTTAAAAGTTGCCGAGGTTGGAGACGGCTGCTTCAGAAGACCTCATCCATCCTTCTCAAGCCAGCAGATACTTGTAGATGCCATGTCCTTCCCCCTGACAAAAGACCATCCCCGAATTATGACGGTGGGACCAACAATCCAACTCCCCAACGCATCGTGACAGAATGTCAAAACAGTGCCTATAATGGAGGTTTATTTAGCTGGTTTCCCGGCTGCGACAAAGGAAGTAAATATATATATATATTTACAACCTAGGCACACATTTATAATCTTCCTGTTAGGATTTCAAGGTCCTATGTGTTGAATTTTTCCCCTGTGCTCCTTTTTCACTGAAATATGAAATATACGCTCAATAAAAGCCGGCAGACAGAAGGAAGTAAGGCTGTTGACACCGGTGTTTGCACCTGAGCCGTTTGACTAAAGGGCTGGTTGCATAAAGATGGGGTTTTTTTGTGCTCAAGAGGGTCATGGCCTGATGGGTGGACCCAACAGATAAGGCCAGCCTTTATCCTTGACCAGCATTGTCCAGCTTCTACTGCTGCGCCGTAGAGAGTATCTTAACTTACTGCACCTCTGTATGGTTTGCCAATTGCACCGGGGCAGATAGGATGGTGCTCCAGGGGGTTAACATCATTGCCCAGAGGATTATGGGTTGCCCTCTCCCCTCTTTGGAAGAGCTTTAGAGCTCCCGCTGCCTTAAAAAAGTTCAAAACATCCTCAAAGATCCATCTCATCCTGGACACCCCCCTTTTTTTTTTTTAACTATTACCATCTGCCAGCCGGTACAGGACAATAATAAAAACAAGAGCAAAGAGGCTGAAAACCAGCTTCTATCCCAGGGCAGTAACTCTATTGAATTCTGCTGTATAGTGCAATATTAATGCAATATCAGGAGTTTTCCATTCAATGTATAGAATGTGAAGGATGTGTGTTTGTGTTTATTTTCATAGTCATAATGTATACAGAAGATGGTGTTTGATTTCGTTGTACGAGGTACAGTGACAAAGTAAAGTAAAGTAAACTAAACTTCTAACAATGTTTGTTTTCCCCTCCCCTGATGGTGGTTTGGTTCCCTCCCTCCAGTTCCGAAACTTCAAGATCATCTACCGACGTTACGCGGGGCTCTACTTCTGTATCTGCGTGGATGTGAACGACAACAATTTAGCTTACCTTGAGGCCATTCACAACTTTGTGGAGGTGAGTGTGGGTTGTCCAGCTGCAAAGCAGGCCTGTTCCCCCCCCCTCACAGCCCCGTGAACATCTGTCCTGCCTTCGAAGCTGTGCCTGAAATTCTATCCTTCCTGGTAAGTGGATACAAGAATAACCCAGGCAGTCCTTGACTTACAACAGTTGAGCGACCATTCAGAGTTACAGTGACACTGAGGAAAGGTTGCAAAAGGGGACAAAACTCACTTCACAGCTGTCTCGCTTAGCGACAGAAATGTTGGGCTCAGTTGTCATAGGGCGAGGACTGCCCGTATCTCTGAAATGACGACCTGACGGGACACAGGTCATGTAGCCTAGTAATAGTAATAACGTGGCAGCTTCTCGCTCCTCGTTGCTAGAAGAACTCTGGTGGCACAGGGGTTAGAATGCTGTACTTTCAGGCTAATTCTGCCAATAGCCAGCAGTTCGATCCTGACCAGCGCCAGGTTGACTCAGCCTTCTGTCCTTCCAAGGTCAGTAAAACGAGGACCCAGATTGTTGAGGGCAGGATGCCGACTCTCTAAACTCCTTAGAGAGGGCTGTAAAGGCACTATAAAGCGGTATATAAGTCTAAGGGCTATTCTTCTGAAGGAAGGAAGGGAGGGAAATGAAAAGGAAGGAAGCTGTGGCACAGTGGTTAGAGTGTAGTATTTCAGGCTGACTCTGCCCACAGCCAGAAAGTTCAATCCTGACCAAGGTTGACTCAGCCTTCCATCCTTTCAAGGTCGATCAAATGAGGATGCAGATTGTAGAGGCAACTCGGTAAACCTCTTAGAGAGGGCTGGAAAGCACTGGAAAGCGGTATATAAGTCTAAGGGCTATTGCTCCTCTTCTGACGCTGAGACTCTGCCGAGGTTTTCCCGTTGCTCGTGACCCAAACCTGTTTCTCCTCCCCGTCTTCTCTTTCCCCTTGATCGTCGCACAAAAGGCTAGTCAACGAAAAGGGCTGAATGTGTACCGGATGCCTCTCGCAGGAGCAGCATGTGCTCCGCCTGCCAACAGCGTATCCAACGTGGCGATCTTGGCCACAGGGGTGGCCTCCCATTCCTCGCTGTCTCTTGCGCAGGGCTGAGGTGCCCCGTTCAACCTCCCTCTTTCTCTCTCCCCTCAGGTGTTGAACGAGTATTTTCACAACGTCTGCGAGCTTGACCTGGTCTTCAACTTCTACAAGGTGGGAGTTCGTTACTTAACTCGTTTTTAAGGCAACCGTTTGTGTCAGGCCTGCCCCAATCCGATCCCTTGGGAAAGAGAAACCCTCGACTCCCCTTTGGTTAAGTCAAAGGCTTCTTTCACCAAGGGTGTCGGTTGTAGCAAAGTCGAGTCAGCTCTGAAATCTACCGTGCTCGATGGGTGCAAAAATAAGGTGTAGGTTTGTCCCCAGCCCATCCCCCCCTCCCCGGTGACCAGTCCATTTCCAGCCAACCAGAGCTCACCCAGATGTTTTGAGAACTGACTTGCATTTATGATGATGGCCTGTCCTAGGGTCACATGACCCCCCCCCTTTGCGACCTTTTAACAAGCAAAGTCAATGAGGAAGCCAGATTCACTTAACAGCCGTGTCACTAACTCAACCCCTGCGGTGATTCACTTAACAGCGGCAAGCCAGGTTGTAAAACGAGGCAACAACTGTCTCTCTCCCTTAGCATGGAATTAATAGACCTGTTATATGTCAAATGTATTTGCCGTTCATCTCGTGATTCAAGACCACTCCGCTGGAAGGAGTGGGATGGACTCCTGGTCAGGGGTGGGATTCTACGGATCGGACCGGTTCTATAGAACCGGTTGTTAGGATTCTGCACCGTTTGGAGAACTGGCAAATTGTGCCCTTGTCTGGCCCCGCCCTTCTCCTCCCTCCCCTCCCCTCCCTTCCCCGCCCAGTCAGTCCTCATCATGCATGCACAACGTTGTGCGCGTGTCCGACGTCGCTGACTGCGTTCTTTCCCGCCCAGTCACTCCTTAAGGTATTTCCTCTTTTTTTCCCCCCCTCCCGACGATCAGCTGTGCCAGGATTCTCCTCGCTGTCTCACTGCTTCACCCAGGAGGCTTCCCTGAGGCCCAGAAGGCCCCCCCCAAAATGGGGGGTGCTGCCCCCCCCCAAAGCCACACCCAACCAGTCGCATGGCCATGCCCACCGAGCCGGTTGTTGCAAACTTTGAATCCCGCTCCTGCTCCTGGCCGGCTGCTCTGAGGCCGGCAGCCAATTCTCGGTGGGCTTTCTCTGCGTAGGACCCTTTGCCCCCTCCCTGTTTCAGCAGCCCCCTCTGCTCCTTTGCAGGTCTACACGGTGGTGGACGAGATGTTCCTGGCCGGGGAAATCCGGGAGACCAGCCAGACGAAGGTCTTGAAGCAGCTGCTGATGCTGCAGTCGTTGGAATGATCTTCTTTTGTGTTGTTTGTTTTGGGGGCGGGGGGGGGGCTTCGCCCGCCACCTCCTTGGGGGTCCTCTTCCTCACCTGCCCCTGCCGCTTCCTGCCAGCCCCAGTTCTCGTCCTCTCCAGCACCCCGAATCAAAGACTTGCTCGCCCCATAAACCCAGAGCGGAAGGCTGGCAGGGAGCAAGCATTTGGGGAAGGGGTGTCTCTTCAGTCGCTGCCCCCTCCCTGCCTGGAAAGTGGGGTGCCTGTGGAAGAGGGAGAGCTGGCAAGTCAGGGCCGGCTTGCCTCTTTGGTCATAAGGGGGGGGGGGATTGGGAAGGGGGGGGGGTGCCCCCCTCTCTTCCCCCCCCCACCCGCTCGTAACCATTTGATGTCCCACTGCGCTCCGCTCTCCCCGTGGCTGGTCTGCTGCCCCCTCCCCATCCGGCCCTCCGCGTCAATGTGTTGTGCTGCACCTGCAGAAGAGGGGACCAGGTCTCTGTGCGTGCACGAGTGAGCGTGTGTGTGAGTGTGCGTGACTGTACAGGCACCTGTCTTAAGTGGGTTTGAGCGATTCAACTGCCAGTAAAGTGACGTCTTGAAATAAACCATCCATCCAACACTGAAAAGAGAGATGTGGCTCATTTAAATCCTGGCCTGTTTCTGGAGGGACAATGCAGCCCGTGTTCGCCTCGGTTAATCGAACAAATCCAGTTAATTGCGTTCTGTTTCAGTGCGTCGTATGAGACGGGCCAAGAACCGCTGGGCAAAAGGGGGGAACCGAGTTACCAAAATTTGTGAACCCTTTTTGTAAAATTTGGCAGCCTGCCACTCTGCGCGTGCCTCTTTCCCCTTGCTGAACCCTGAAAGGGGAAAAACAAGCCAGGTTTCCTCACCCTCTCCGGGTTCATTGCTCCAGTGCAGAGTTTCTCAACCCAAATTTAATTTAATAAAGGAAACAAATGAACAAAACTTCAGGGAATTTTAAGCCGTGTGGGCTTCTGCTCTCAGAATTCTCCCCATGGCATGTTTGAGGATGTGTGGATTTCAATTCCCAGAATTCCTCAACCGGCATGAGGCAGGCTGGCTGGGGGATTCTGGGAGTTGAAGAACTTGGATGTGAAGCGAAACATCTTCAAGGAAAAATAAAATCCGGTTATTGTTTGTCCCAGATTGGATCTTGCACCATTATCCCGGGACTCGTATTGTTACACAGACCCAACTGGTTTCTAAGCTTAATAAGCTCAATAAAAATATTAAATTTAGTTCAATAAAAATATTCAATTTATTCGCCGTCCATCTCCCCGTCATACGACCCAGTCCTGCGGCTTACAATCTGAGAAAACAATATTCTAAAAGATGAAAATAAGAGAAGAAACGTTATTTTTTAAAAAACAAAAGGAAATTAGATGGGACAAACCCTGATCAGTTAACCATGGTTAGGTGTGTCATGCAGACACCTTTCAAGCTATCTGACTTTCTCCTGGGTCTTTTCCCAGAGCCAATAAATAAAACGTATTCGAAATTATGACATCAAATTAACCTTCTCCCTGGATAGCAGATGCCTCAGTCTGCCACGTTAGGAGGAACCTGCTACTGTTATATTGTTCACCATCATGTCATATTGTGTGCCACACACCAGACAGGTGTGTTCCATCTTTGTTTCGTTTTGTTTCCTTTATTGTCATCGCACCTCGTACAACGAAATCAAACACCATCTTCAGTGCACATCATGACCGTGAAAATAAACACAAACACACATCCTTCACCCTTCACACATTGAACCAGAAACCCCCAACACCGCACCAACACTGCACTATATAGTAGAATTCAACAGAGCTCCTGCCCTGGGATAAAAGCTGTTTTTCAGCCTATTTGTCCTTGTTTTTATTATTGTCCTGTACCGTCTGCCAGGTGGTGATAGTTCAAAAAAAAGGGTGCCAAGGATGAGATGGATCTTTGAGGATGTTTTGAACTTTCTGAAGGCAGCGGGAGCTCTAAAGCTCTTCCAAAGAGGGGAGAGGGCAACTCAGGATCCTCTGAGAGGCAATGACCTTCACCCTCTGGACCACCATCCTATCTGCCCCGGTGCAATTGGCAAACCATACAGAGGTGCAGTACGTTGAAACGCTCTCTTACGGCGCAGCGGTAGAAAATCACCAGCTTTGCATGCAAATCCAGCAATTTTAGAACCGTTCTGAGGTCGGAATGACCCAGTAACATTTTTTCATCAGGAGGTTGTAAAATATCCTGCCCAGGAGGGCAAATTGCCTTCCGTGTTACCTCTGCAGTAATAAGGAAGGTGGCCAAACCTAAGATGTCCTCTGGCTAGCGGGCAGTTCCGTTCTTACACCTGGCGACCGGCCGGCAAGTTTGCCCAGGTGGAGGATGGGTGGCCACCAGGGGGTGCTTTGGAGTCCTCTGCCTACCCTACTGGGGAACAGCTGGAGGCATTTCAGCCTGGTTCACGCCTTCCCGTCCCACCCAGTCCGCCACGATTTGAGCGAGCCAAGGTGGTCCAGGTTTAAATTCAGCGCTGTTAGAAACAGTACGAGTTTGCAGATGGAACTACTCGAGGCAATAACGTGGAAGCAGGAATGGATTTATTCATGTATTTGCAAAGCTTTTTATCCCGTTACACAAGTCTGCTCCCTCCACCCCCCCTTGGCACAGTAGCCTCCTATGAAAGACATCTACCTTGTAATGGTACCTGCTTCCCCCTAAGAGCCCCCTCACCTGTGACACGTCTCCATTTTAACCATAACCTAGTTTTTGCTAGCCTGAGCTCTATTTTTATCTTTGCGTTTGCTCTACGCTGACATGTGGTTGTTAGCTGCTCACCTAGTGTCAAAACTGCGTAGAATTTTCCACTTGGTGCATACGTGGAGCGTTTACTTTAGAAACCACAACAGTTCCATCCTTTTGCTCATAAGCGGCAGAGGCATCGAGCGGAGGTGCGTTTTCTCTTGGTTTGGGTGCATTATTCTATTTCATTTATTCGATTTTTATCCCGCCATTATTACTTTGTAAGCAATCGTTTTATGAGTAGCGCAAGACTGCGAGATTTGCATAACCTTCCTTCCTTCCTTCCTCCTGTTTTCCCCACAACGATTTTGCAAGGTGGGTTACGCTCAGAGAGAGGGAGTCCAAATCACCCAGCCAACTTTTGGGACTAAAGCGGGACCAGAACTCTCATTGTCACTCTTTGGGTGATTGGCCCCCAAATATCACCCATCTGCTTTCATGGCTAAGGCAGGACTAGAACTCACCATCTCCTGTTGCCTGGGGAATTCTGGGAACCGAAGTCCATGCAAGCTTAAAGTTGCTGAGACGGAGCCATGCCGCTCTCGAGGCAGCTGGCCAAACACTCCGCAGGGCAACAAATTGGGGAAGTGATGTTGGGCCAAAGGGGAACCCCCCAGAAAAGTCCGTCCCTAGGAAGAGGCAGCTGGGAGGAAGTCAAGGCCAGCTTTCACTCATCTGCAGAGGGGAAAATACCCAATTTAAAGAGCCAGTCCTGGCTACCATGCGTATCTCTATAAATATCTTCCTGTACGGCATTTTTATTCTCTGCGAAGGAAATGGGCGATTTTAAAATACAAATAGATAAGAGAGAGGAAGGGAGAGAATACAGATAAGAGGACACAGAAAAAGAGATAAATTATTTATAAACAGATGATAGAAACAGATGAGAGAGATGGAAAATTGGTGATAGAGATAGATGATAGCGAACAGAGAGCAAGAGGTGAAACGATTGGTAGAAAAACATGATAGACGGACAAACACAGCTGATAGATCAGAGATACACGGATAATAGATGCATACGTCTGTCTTTTCAAGCACGTCTTTAAAAAGCCCCTCCCCAAGGAAGCCTCTAACAAGGGAGGGGCAGGCTGCACTGCCCGCTTTAATCCTGGTTTCTTGGCAAGGTCCACTGCCAGGGCACAATGTTTGTTGAGCAGCCGGTTCTACCTGAAAACGGACGCGGCCTTTCCTTACTTCCCGGCGCTAGAAATGGAGCTAGAAATAGAAGTGGCTCGTCAACCCACAACCGACTGGGGGTTGCACGTTTCTTTTGCCTGCACCAGTTTTACACAACTCGCCCAGCAGAACGCAAACCGCCAGCTGTCCTGGGCCCTTGATCACGAAACTATGTTCTGTATAGGCCTGCACCGTTGCAGGCACCGTAATTGGTGTGGCTGTGGTCCGGGCCAGGGGTCGGCAACCGGTGGGCCAGGTACTACTGGTGGTCCGTGAGAAAATGTTGGTGGTCTGCAGAGAAATGTCCCCTCACAAGCAACTAATCCAGGCTGCGTGGGAATACAAGGATGTGCTGCCCACATGGCCTGCGGGAGCACAAGGCTTGCGCCACTTGCATTGTGAGCAACACGAGGTAGCGAGGGAAGCGGGGGGAAGGGCGGAGGGGAGAACTTGCCCCACTCGCCCCACGCACCTCGCCTGGCCCCCCAGGCTGCTTATTTCCACTTCTTCCTTTCTTCTTCTGCTTTTGGTTGCACGCAAGGAAAGCAGCCAAAGTCTGTCTTTCTCTCCCCCAAACTCCACCAGAAATGAGTCTTTGGGACCCTGCAAGGCCTCCTGCTCCTCCAAGAGGCCGCGTCGGCAAAGACTCATTTCTGACGGAGTTTGGGGGAGAGAAAGAAAGACTTCTGCGGCTTCTGCTGCTTTCCTTGCATGAAGCCAAAAGTCTCTCTTTCTCTCCCCCCCTGAGAACGGAGCTGGAGACGGTATCCTGCGATCCCAAATAAAGAACGATCGATCGGTAGGAAAACGGGGTGGGGGATTTTCCTGCAGACTATTTTGGGGATTTTCCCAGGGTCTCTGCTCCGCAGGATTTAAAATTACGAGTTTGGTGGTCCCTGAAGTCTAAAAGGTTGGCGACCCCTGGTCCAGACGTTGCAAACTCCCTGATGGCACCCCAAACACCCAAAGGCAGGACAAGAAGCGACGGAAACGAATGGAGGAGAGAAGCAACCTTGGAACTTGGGAGGGATCTTCCTGACAGTGAGAGCAATCAGCCAGTGGAAGTTTGGAAGAAGAGATTGGAAGTTGTGGGGGGCTCCCAACACGGGGGGGTTAGGGTTGCTTGGCTTGACCA
The DNA here is from genome assembly GCF_900518735.1 of Pseudonaja textilis. Next base: position 381,918 of record NW_020769385.1, read on the forward strand.
GGGGGTTGGACTAGCAGACCTCTGAGGTCCCTTCCAACTGTGATTCTGTCAACCTAGAATTAAGGAGAGATTTCCTGGCGGTGAGAATAATTGAGAAGGGCTTGCCTCCATCACTGGAGCTTTTCAAGAAGAGACCGGACATCCATTTGTCTGGAACGGTGTATAAGGTGCCCTGCTTTGAGCATGGGGGGCGAGGGGGTGGGCTGGACTAGAAGACCTCTGGGCTCCCTTCCAGCCCGACAGTCCTGTGTTCTGCTTTGGCGGCAGCCCACAATTTCTGCAGGCTGGTGAGGCAAGAGGAGAGGACTCTTTCGTGAGCAAGCAGCTCTGTCACTTCCTCGGCTGGCTGATGCAACCGCAGAAGAAACTAACAGCAGCCACAGCAGAAGAGAAAAGGGAAGCCCACACTTACACCTGTGCAATCTTGAAGAAAAAAAAGGGGAGGGACATTGGTTGGACTCCCCTAACCATCAGCCACAAACCGGCAGGCTAAGAGGCGTGGCTAAGAATCAGCGTCCAAGGATTTAATACAACTTTCATTCCTTGAGCGGGCAGATTGGCAGCTGCTCTGCACACGGGAGCTAAAATGTGCCCAGCCCTTTTGCCCCTCCTGGGACCACCCCAAAGGAAAAAAAATCTTGGCTGGGGGGTGGGGGGGGAAGAACAGCTGCTGTTGTGTGCATTGCCTCTTTTTTTTGTGCGGTGTGATTCTCTAGCACTTGTCTCCGATCTTGGCCACTTTTAAGACCGGCGGGCTTCAACTCCCAGAATTCTTGGTCCACAAGTCCTCGGTTGGGCATCTTTGCTCTACGGCATTTAGGAAAACAAACATGATGTCAGCTTTGGAAGCCGCGTTGAGATTGGACGCTCCCACGCTGCCACAAATGAGCCTTGGGAAAATGGGAGTGGGGGGGGGGGGCGAAATTCATTTGAGTGTTGCTAGTTAGACAAAATAAAACTCTTTTGCTGCTTCAAGGTCATGTAGCGAAAAGGAAATCTTACATGGGGATGGGGATCGGGTCACGTGATGTGATGATGGGGATCAGGGATGGATGGATTTGTAGTTTTGACTTTTGCAAGTGTTGGAAGAACTATCCTTCTGGGTTCAGTTCCAAGTGGGGAAGAAAGACCCTGGGAACCTGGAGGCTGTTTGGAAAGGTGGTTTAATGGTGGACAGCAGGACCACCTGGCTCGGCGCTCCAAAGGGAAAAGGACGATCACAGGCTTCAAGGTGAAGGAAAAGGGATGAGATCCTGAGAGCGCCTGGGTTTTATACCCTCTGTTGGGATTTGAATTTGGGCTTGTGTTCTGATTGGTTGTCAGACTCCCGTGGGGCCATGCAGGGGCAACTCTGTAGGCTGTCCTGAGTCCCAGGCATGGTTGAGCCTTGCTGGATGATGATGATGTCATGAAAAGAGCTTTGGGCAATTCCTATAGCTCTACCCGGAGATCTTTGTTATGTAGAATATTCTGGCCCAGGCCTTAATGGCCCACCCATTAACAAAGAAGGGGGGCTGAGTTCCTGCTTCTGAGTTTCGACTCTTTTTAGGCGAAATATTCTGCCTTTTGAATATTTCCTAGAATATTTCATTTTTATAGGAGACGGGTGGGTGCTAACTTCCTATACAAGGAAGCCCCAAACTTTCAGATTCGGGATTCCACAGATGTGCTAGTTACTATCCAAATAGAGGATCTCTGAGAGGTGTCTGTCTCAAGAGTTATTGGTTGGAAGGGAGGTTTGCTGGAACGCTGGCACATGAAATGTGTGCAATGAACTTTTATTGGGATGTTTATCATTGCGACGAACTGCAAACTAGAGTAAAGGCTGAGCTTTGCAGGGTGTTTCTGGTGAAAACAGCACTGCCTACGGCAGCCTCAGGGCTGGGTGATTTACAAGGGATGTTTGGAAGGCTAAGAAAGGAGGGCGGAGGAAGGGGGAATTGACCCCAAACAACTCTGAGCAGCTCACAATGCATCCAATGGCACAAAACAACAGAAACAAAACGGGCAACCGAACCAAACTCTCTCCGGTGAAGCCAATAGTTTGCAGAATTGGTTAATGCCAATTAAAAATGAATAAAAATTTAATTTTTTTAAAAAAAGGCCTGGGTGATCGCAATGAACCAGGGGTTTTAGTTTATGGATTTATGTCTGTAAGTATGTGGCCTTGGTCCTGGGTGGTTTTCTTGCAGATGTTTCATGACCCAACTAGAGAACCTCATCAGTGCTGGGGAGCGTGGGGTTTGCTCCCTGTTTACATACAAGAGGCTTGCCCTACACGGCAACCTCCATTCCCTTCTAGCACAGATGAGGTTCCCTAGTTGGGTCACGAAATGTCTGCAAGACAACCACCAAAGTTCAGAGACCCCCAAGAATCCTCCTTTGAACCCTAAGCCACAAATATTCTCTTCTATTCCTCTGTGAGTATTCCTTTGGAATAGTATTTCTGTTCCTCGTTTTGTCGGTTTTCCTCTCCTTCCTTTAGAATGTTGTGCCTTTTTTCTTTGCTTTTAGTTCATTAAAAATAATTTAAAAAACAAACAAACCCCAACCAACTTGGGCAACGAAAAGACAGAAGAACAAGACGGTGAAATCGGCATCTCCCAAAACTTCCGCAAGAATGGCAGTAAGTCAGCGCGTGGCTTATCCTGAGTGCAGCGTCTCCAAACTTGGCCACGTTTAAGACTTGCGGACTTCAACTCCCAGAATTCCCCAGCCAGCTAGGCCTGCTTTTCTCTCTCTCTTCATCTCCTAAAGTGGAGAGAGATTGCAGAGGAAGGGATCGCAAGAGAGTAAGCTCTGCCGGCTGGGGGATTCTGGGGGTTGAAGTCCGCCAGTCTTAAAACTTGCCAAGTTTGGGGATCTCTGCTGTAGGATCTCCTGCTTGAGGAAGGAGTTGGACATGGAACATAAGAACATAGAACCATGGGGTTAGAAGGGACCTTGGAGGTCTTCTAGTCCAACCCCTTGCTCAAGCATAGCTGGCTGGGGAATTCTGGGAGTTGAAGTCCACCAGTCTAAAAGTTGCCAAGACCGGAGGCCCCTGTCGTCGTGAGTTGTGACCTCGGACAATTCATGCCGGCACAAACGCTCGGGCCACCAAGCGATAACCGCGTGACAAGATGTCTGGAGCGTTCAGAGGCTGGTACCCTGGTTGACCAACCAGCTGGGCACTCTGCAAACTTTACCTGGGGCTGGTCACTCCCTGGAACGATCAACGGAGGGGGAGGACACCTGGAGGGCAAGCTCAGGTAGCAAATACCTTTCCTGCAAGTGAAGGAGCCGGGACAGGAGGGGGGGGCGGGGGGGATGATGAAAGTGTGATGTGGGAAAGCCGGTTCTCTGCCAGGCGCTGACCTTTAGCGATGCCCTCAGGTGAGAAAGGTGCCCAGGTGAGTTTTGACATAAGAAGGAAGCTAAAGGTTCTTCTCTGTCCTCACGGATGGTTTGTGGGGGGGGGGGTTGAGAAGAGCAGAGGCAGCAGCTGGGATGCCCTTTTTCTCCAGAGGGTCCCAGGCCCTTCTCTTCGGGGGCTGCAAAAGGCCCCCCAGGGCGGAAGAAGGACATTTCTCCATGGGGTCCCGTCTACCATATACAGAAGAAGGTCTCCAGCAGTGCCACTCTCCTGGGCTTTACTTGGTTCTGTGCTTGGAAAAGACTGAAAGGGCACCTATGGTTTGTTGAGGGGAGGGAGAGGGGAGGGGGGAGGAGGGGGTGGGGGGGGGAGGGGAGCGGAGGGGAGGGGGGGGGAAAGGGAGGGGTGGGAAGGAGGGGAGGAGAGGGAGTGGGAGTGGGAAGGGGAGGGAGAAGGAGAGGGGGTGGGGAGGGGAGGGAGGAAGAGGAGGAGGAGAAGGAAGAAAAAGAAGAAAAGAATGAGAAGAAGAAAAAGAAAAGAAGAAAGAAGAAGAAGAAGAAGAAGAAGAAGAAGAAGAAGAAGAAGAAGAAGAAGAAGAAGAAGAAGAAGAAAAGAGAAGGAGAAGGAGAAGAAGAAAAGAGAAGGAGAAGGAGAAGGAGGAGAAGGAGAAGGAGAAGAAGGAAGAAGAAGAAGAAGAAGAAAAGAAAGAGAAGGAGAAGAAAAAGAAAAAGAAAAAGAAAAAAAGAAGGAGAAGGAGAAGGAGAAGGAGGAGGAGGAGAAGAAGAAGAAGAAGAAGAAGAAGAAGAAGAAGAAGAAGAAGAAGCCACCACTACTACGGCCCCACTTTGCACATGCTCAGGGGTTATGCTTCCACCTGCTGCAGAACTCACCCTCCCTTCCACACAGAGCTCTTCTGCGTCCTGTGTTTTATCCTGGGATCCATCCACACGAGGGATCATTATCACCCTGGTTGCTGATGGTTGTTTAATATTCCCCCCCGCCCCCCCATCTCAGGTTTGCTTTCTGCCATCAGCGGTTCAGGCTGTTCCAGCACACCGTCGGTCTGCATCCTTTGAACGCCCACGTCCAGGCAAGCCCAAGCCCTGCCCTGCCCTGATCTCCCCCCCAGGGGTGGGCAATGCCTTTGCCACCCTTGCAAACGGGCTGCGGGCAGGGGGGGCGGGGGGGTAGAAAGCTGCACCCCTTGTCCAGGAACCTCTTGGGCAGACAGGTCTCGATTCGCCTGGGATCAAAAAGGCCTGGATGAATATGTGAATTCCTGCCTCCTCTTTGCCCCCTTCCCCGAAAGACAAAGGCATGGGGGGGGGGTAAGGGGGGGGCATTGGCAAATTCCCGCAGTGATGAAAAAATACAAACGATTCCTGCCCCGGCTTGCAGAAAAAGAAAAGAAAATTGTCCTCCAACTGAAGGCAAAGCCAGCAATTACAAAGGCTTTGCGTAACTGTTGTCAGGATGCAGGTGTGGGGGGTGGGGGAAGCCTGGGGGGTGGGGAATTCTGGGCCTTTTCCCACCTGGGCAGGATCACCTGCCGCAGAGGAGAAGATCTCCCAGAAAGATTGCCCCACTTCGTTTCCTCTTCCCAGTTTTCCCACCGATCTGGGCAACGGCTTCTACAGGAAGTCCTCGCCTTACGACGACTGCAACGGAGACCAGACATATACTTATTTTAGGAAGAAGGGTTGCAGGGGTTGGGTATAGCTAGCCTGACAAAGAGAAGGTTTTTGGGGGGTGAGGCAGGATAGCAGCCTTCCAGTGTCGGAGGGGCTGCCCCGAAGAAGAGGAAGGGGTCAAGCGGTTCTCCAAAGCACCAAAGAAGGACAAGAAGCAACAGATGGAAAGTAACCGAGGAGTGAAACAACTTAGAAGTAAAGGGAAACTTCCTGACAGGACAATGAACCAGTGGAACTACTTGCCACCAGAAATCATGGGGGCTCCAACACTGGAGGCTTTCAAGAAAAGACTAGATATCCACTTGTCTGAAAAAGTATAGGTTCTCCTGCTTGGGCAGGGGGTTGGACTAGAAGACCTTCAAGGTCCCTTCTAACCCTGTTCTTCCTGTGTGTGTGGTTGGGGAAGGAGATTTCCTTCCTCCCTCCCTCCCTGTCTGACTCCTTCCTTCCTTCCTTCCTTCCTTCCTTCCTTCCTTCCTTCCTTCCTTCCTTCCTTCCTTCCTTCCTTCTCCATCCCTGGAGGTTTTCAAGAAGAGACTGGACAGCCATTTCTCCGGAAGGGCATCTGGCAGGAATGTCCGACCTTGGCCGCTTTGAACTTTGTCCCAGAATCCCCCAGTCGGCCATGTTGAACCTGCTGAAGTCCGGAGGCCTTAAAAGCTCGCCAAGGTCGGACGTCCCCCGGCACAGGGCCTCCTGCTTGAAAAAAGGGTTGGACTAGAAGCCCTCGGAGGCCCCTTCCAACGCTCTTCTTCTGAACGGGCCCGACCCAGGTTTGTTAACCCAGACTATCTGGGGCGTGGGGGGTGGGTAGCAAATGCCAAAGTTTGACCCAACAACAGCCTCCGACTGCTTGCCCGTCCACCAGCCTCGATGCATTTCTCTTGTTGGCCAACGAAGGAAGGGATCCAGCCGGAGACCAGACCTTTAAGCCGAATAAATAAAATAATCAATGAAAATAAGTCAGCCTTGGAAAATCCAGGTCGGGAAGTGAAGACGTCTCGCCGGTCGGTTTTATGGTTTTATTTGTGCATCGCTGACTTGGCTGAGGCACATGGTTACCGACTCATCTTTCCGGTTAGCCAGCCACCAAAGTTCACAGCCTCCCTGACCCTTTGGAGGAGCGCAGGGGTCAGCCTGTTGAAGGGTTGCAGAGTCTGCCGGCTTGGCAGGATCCCAAGAACTACTTTTGATGCAGGGCTCCCCGACCTTGGCCACGTTAAAGACCCGTAGATGTCAACTCCCAGAATTCCCCAGCCAGCTCTGCTGGATTCTGGGAATCGAAGTCCACTCCCCTTAAAGCCATCCAGGTTGGGAAAAAAACACCGTTGTGAACCATTTTACTTTCTGGCCAATGACCGAGAACAGCTCTAACCTCGGCGAATTTCCCCAAACTTTCTAGTTTAAATCGACACAGCCCAAACTTTGCAAACTGGGTTAATGTTAGAAACACCTGCCGTAAAATAAAACTTGGTGCCACGAACAAAGCCAGGCAAGACCCTTCACCTGTCCCATCCCCCCAAAGCCCTCGATCTTTGTAAAAAGGACCCCCCAATCCATCCCCACCCACCTCCATCCTTGCTGCCCCTCCTCTTGCGACCCTCCAGGCACCAGGTCTTATTCCCCGGGCATCTGCGTTGATGGAGAAAGGTCTCCATGGCAACAGGTACCCAAACTCCTGGTTCACGTCTCCGTGTGTCCTTTTTGTGTCCTTCCGGGACAGCATCTCAGCAGCTCCGTGCCTGGCAATCGAAACGGCCCACTCAAATCTGCAATGTCGCTTCTCCTTCTTGGCGGATCTTCTGAAGGAAACCGGATCCCAGCCCCAGGAGACCCCTTCTGCTGGGAAGAAGCGGTGACTGGGGGTTGGGCAGGCACCTGGGGAAGGTGGAGGCACAGGTGAGCAAGCTGTGGAGGTCTTTCCTTCAACTGTGGCTTCTCAAGATCAAAAAAGATGACGGGTGGGGAAAGAAAGAGAGGAAGAGAGGAAGCCAAAAGTAGAGGTTTCTCAGCTTTGGTTGCCATATCTGCAAAGGCTTTCTTCAACTTGGAGTCCTCCAGATGAGTTGGGCCTTGGAGATCTTCCAGTCCAACCTGTCCTGTTTCAGACAAATGGTTGTCGAATCTCTTCTTGAAAGCCTCCAGTGTTGGAGCCCCCACACATCTGGAGGCAAAGCTGTTCCACTGGTTAATTGTTCTCACTGTCCTTAGTCCTCAGTTGCTTCTCTCCTTGATGAGTTTCCATCCGTTGCTTCTTGTCCTGCCTTCAGGTGCCGCGGAGGACAGGTTGACCCCTTTGCTCTCCACTCCAAAGGTCCTTTGGATAATTTTTTTGTGATAGCTCATTAAGATATTGCGACGCTGCCCTCAGGTCCACCTAACCCTCCTATTCATGAAATGAGACCTACCTAGCTGGACCTAGAGAAAGTAGAAGTCCCTCAGCCTTGGTTGCAACATCTGTGAAGGCTTCCCTCCACCTGGAGCCCTCCCGATGGGTTGGATGACAACACCCATCGTTCCCTGTGAGCAGGGACGTTGCCACGGCCGTCATGGTCCTGCAGGGGCAGAATTAGAGTCGAGCACAGGGGGGTCTCCAACTCTGGCAACTTAGAGGTGTGTAGACTTCAACTTCCAGAATTCTGGAAATTGGACGTGCACAAGTCTTGATTCTGGACATGGGCTTAATTTTTTTTGGACATGGAAGTCCACAAGTGTTAAAGTTGCCAAGGTTGACCCCGCTTGTCTAGCACATCTGTCTGCTTCTAGCCAAGGCAAATGATGTGTTTTTGCACGCTGTCAATGGCTCTTCTGCACCAGGAGGAAACTCGTGAGAGAAATGCCAGTGCAGAAAGCCAGAGGTTTGGGACGGGGAGGGAAAGAGTGGAGAACGAAGCAGCCATGCCATATTTTTCCATCCACTTATGCAAAGGGACACTCAAAGATCCGGAGGTCTAAAATTACTGATTACATAAAGGAGTCCCTTACGTAACCCAGCACATGGTTTTAATACAGACCAAATACTTGTAAACAGATGAGAAAACTGTCCCCTCGTGGCTTCGTTATTTTGTTTGCTTTCAGGAGAACCAAGAAGAAAGAAAAATAGATCAGAAATCTAAGCAGATTTGACAGCTAAATCCTCCATTTACAACAGTTTGTTTAATGACCAAAGTTAGAACACTGAAAAAAAGTAACTTACGATTGTTTTTTCAGACTTAATCACCGTTAATTTTTTTTTCTCCCAGACAGAGAGTTATTGTAACGTGTGAATTATAGTAGAGCAGAGGTTTTCCAAACTTGGAAACTTTAAGACTTGTAAACTTCAACTCCCAGAATTCTCCAGCCAGCAAAGCTAGCTGACCATAGAACTATGGGGTTAGAAGGGACCTTGGAGGTCTTCTAGTCCAACCCCTTGCTCAAGCACAGCTGGCTGGAGAATTCTGGGAATTGAAGTCCATAAGTCTTAAAGTTGCCAAGTTTGGGGACCCCTGCAGTAGAGGAAGGCGATCCAGAGAGTTTTTATTGGTGGATTTGAGTTCAACAGTTACAGGGTTTAACAATGATAACTGATCTACAACTCGATCATGATTGGTCCAAATTTTATTAGGTTCTTTTATTGTACTATAGGTTGCAGACAGTCTGCCTTTGACATACATTTCTGACTGTGTAAATAATGGGTGAGTGTAGATCTATCCATTTCTCTGGGGTTGTTCACACTGTGTAATCTTTTTTCGCCCACAGCGTGTAAAAATGGGTTTCTTCTAATATTTTTTATTTTCTACTTAGTATCTACAGTCTACAATTAATGGGTAGATAAGAAGTAATCCAATAGTTTTTTGGTTTTAAATCTCCAATTCCCTCGGTGTTCTAACACTTTAATAGCCATTTATTGCAAGAGATCTCCCAAATCCGTCAAGTTTTAGATGTTTTGGGACTTGAGAATTTGGAGCTGACAACGCCTGAAATCTAAAACAGGCTTTCTCAACCTTGGCAAGATTTAAGACGTGTGGATTGTGCCAGGCTAAAGGTCTCTGCAATCCCATCTCTGCCAACATTGAGGAAAATAAGGCAGAAGTCCACCCAAAAGAAGGGACTCTACCGGTTGGACTTCTGCAAACCAGAGTTGGCGCATCCTGGAAATATAACCTCTGGCCAGAACGCCAGAATCCACAGCTGTGGAGGACTGGAATCTCCAGGTGGTGCCCTCCAGATGTTGGTGGCCTGGCAGGGGAAGAAGGGTTTTGTAGTCTATACCTCTGGAGAAATGGAGGTTGGCTGTGCCCTTCAGAGGTTGGCATCCTGGCAGGGCATGAGGGATGTTGTAGTCGGTGTACACTTCTGGCAAAAAATGCCTCTTCACTGAGCTGGCTCCTTTCGATGTATTTGGGCTAGGAAGGAAGGAATGGGGAACTCTGGCAGGGGAGGAGGGATGTTGTAGTCCACACCTCTGGAGGATCAGAGTCCCCAGCTGGAACACATCACATGTTGATGCCCTGGCAGGGGATGAGGGAGATGGTAGTCTTCCTCACTGGAAGGCTGCAGTCCCCAGTTGGTGCCCTCCAAATGTCGGCGCCCTGGCAGGGGATGAGGGAGGTTGTAGTCCTCCTCACTGGAAGGCTGGGGTCCCCAGTTG
>NW_020769385.1:402604-426722 GCF_900518735.1 Pseudonaja textilis
AGTGAAAGTGTTGTGGCCTATCAGCTGCCGGCCTCTCCAGCAGCCGAATCGCAGGAGGAGGAGGAGGAGGCGACCTGGGAGTCAGAGGCATGGCTGTCCTCTTATTCAGTTGTCACAGCTGCAGCCCATGAAGGGGATCAGGGCCCTCTCCTCCCGAGTAGACCACGTCTCTTCCTTATCCTCTCCTCCCTGCGTATCCTAGGATGAAGAGGGGTTGGCCCTGTGTCTTTTTTGCCTGTAGGCAGAAGGATTAGAAACTTGAGGTGTGGGGTTTGGCTGTTTTATCAATTTCCCTATAACCTCACGAAGCTTTCTTGGACTAAGACTTCGGGCCTAATCCCAGTTTATCCAGAGGTTGCATTCTCTTGTTTTCCCCACTGTTGACCGAATCATTAGTTAACCTGCAATTAAGGTGGGCTGACTCAGTCCCTTAATCCAGCCTTTCCCAATCTCCAGAAGGGAACCGGAGTTTCTAGCAAGGTTTGGGAAATCTTGCGCAAAACTCTAACCGTGGTGCCTGTATTCCCAGGAGACACTAAGCCCAAAGAAGCCATTTTACGGCCCAGCAATTTGTGAGGCAACCAAGCCAGTAAATGTTGCGGCTGGGAGGAACCCGTCTCCCGGGTCTGGCTATACCCTTTCGTGATATAAGTAGGAAACAACTTAACAATGGTTCATTTAGTGCAAAACTTGGTCCCCAAACTTGGCCACTTTAAGACTTGTGGACTTCAACTCCCAGAATTCCCCAGCCAGCCAGCCAGCCGTGTCTGTTTCTTTTTCTCCCCTCCCCCAAAGAGGAGAGATTGAAGAGGAAGGGATCGCAAGAGAGTAAGCTCTGCTGGTGCTGGGGAATTCTGGGAGTTGCAGTCCACAAGTCTTAAAGTTGAATTCTGGGAATCGAAGTCCAAAAATCTTAAAGTGGCCAAGTTTGGGGAGCTCTGATGTAGGGTCTCCTGCTTGAGAACATAGAACCATGGGGTTAGAAGGGACCTTGGAGGTCTTCTAGTCCAACCCCTTGCTCAAGCAAAGCCGGCTGGAGAATTCTGGGAGTTGAAGTCCACATGTCTTCAAGTTGGCCAAGGTTGGCGATCTCTCAATGGGACAACTCTAATAAAGTGGAACTTTGAAGAAATGCTTGTCTCGGAGTCGGTTAGTTGGAACAGTGACACACACACACACACACACACACACCCAGCTTCGCTCCGGTCCTGAAGACTTGACCTGGGACCGCCGCTCTCCAGCTGGGCTGACGGCCTCTCCTCCTTCCCAGGTACGCTCCCTTGGGGATCATGTTTCTGGTAGCCGGCAAGATTGTGGAGATGGAAGACGTGGTGCTTCTCTTCACCAGCCTGGGCAAATACATCTGCTGCTGCCTGGTGGGCCATGCCATCCACGGGCTGCTGGTTCTCCCGGGGATCTACTTTATCTTCACCCGTCGCAACCCTTACCGCTTCCTGTGGGGCATCTTCACGCCACTGGCCACCGCCTTCGGGACTTCCTCCAGGTATTCAGAGACTAGTTGGGGCAGGAGGTTGGGTGGAGATGGATGGAGAACCGTACAAGAACTGTGGGGTCCTGGGCTCTTTCGGAGCTTGGGGTGTTTTTTTTTTTTGCAGACGTTTCACGACCCAACTCGATAATGTCATCAGTGGGCAAGCAATTCTCTAGGGCAAAGCAACTTGTAAATAAATAGAGAGCAAACCCTTTAGCATTGATGATGTTACCTAGTTGGGTCATAAAATGTCTACAACAAAAACACCAGGCTGAGAGAGCACTAAGGGGACGGACGGACGGACGGACACACAGAGTTCATGTTAAGAGCATCCCCCAGAATTCGCTCACTTCAGCCTTCTGGCATCTAGGCAGATGTTCAAAAAAAGGGGGGGATAGCTTCAATTGTGTGATATTGCGGCCACCATCTTCCCTTCGTTGGCCACCCCAATATGCTTTGCGTCCTTGGGGTGACCTTGAAGGGCTGCTTTGAGTCGATTTCAGCCGGCAGGGGCCCCTGTTGAGGAGAACATCCTGTTCCCTCCAGGTAGATCATAGAATCTGCTATCCTGGATGAATATTTGGGGAAGGGGTCCCAGATGTTGGTCGGGTGCTCAAGAACAGAATGTCAACTCACAAAATATTTCTCTGGTCTTTTTAGAGGTGCCAAGAGAAAGGGAGGAGGGGGTAGCAGTGTGGCAGCTTGCAAAAACCAAAAGTGCATTCCATAAATCTTTTTCAAAGATAGTAACTAGGCAACTGAAGTTTCTGCCGTGCAAAAATCTAACCAAAGAGCATGGTTGGTGATTCTGGGCTATGGAGGTGTCCCATTGGAGAATATGAATTACAATACACCCAGGAGGGTGGGGGGGGGGGAAACCAGGGTCAAGGGTGACAATGAATGATGTGTCTCAGAGTCGGCTACACCCAGGCAATGCCAGACATGTTAACTCCCAATAAATCTTTTGGAAGTTTGGCTCGAGACTCGGGATTTAAATGGGGGTCAATGCCGGAATCCTGACACGGAACAGATCAAGGGGAGAAGGGATGCTTTCAAGGCAGGAGGGGGAGTTGTGGCAGATTTTTCCCGATACCCTGAGGAACATCTCCGGCGGCCTTGATGGCCCATCCCGTCTCTGTGGCTTCCTCCCCACAGCTCTGCCACTTTGCCCCTGATGATGAAGTGCGTGGAGGAGAACAACGGTGTCTCCAAGCACATCAGCCGCTTCATCCTGCCCATCGGGGCCACGGTCAACATGGACGGAGCGGCCCTCTTCCAGTGCGTCGCCGCCGTCTTCATCGCCCAGCTCAACAACGTCTCGCTCAACTTCATCCAAATCATCACCATCCTGTGAGTATCAAGGCCCCCCTCCCCCCAGATCTGTCTTGCTTGACCCTCAGAAGGGACCCCTAAAACGTTTTTGTGTTCACGCGATCAAGAGAGGAAGAGCCTTAAAGAAACAGTGGACGTATCAATGAATCCCTTTCCCCCTGGTTTTAATTCCAATTAATTTTAAAGCTACATAAAAGAAAGTCAAGAGTTTGTTTGTGCAAGATCTTACCGCTTTCTGGACCGTGTTCATCCAAGATCAGGTGCCAACTTTAGTCGTCTCTCAACCTGGGCAGCTTTAAGACGTGTGGACTTCAACTCCCAGAATTCCCCAGCCAGCTAGGCCTGCTTTTCTCTCTCTCTTAATCTCCTAAAGTGGAGAGAGATTGCAGAGGAAGGGATCGCAAGAGAGCAAGCTATACCGGCTGGGGGATTCTGGGAGTTTGAAGTCCTCCTATCTTAAAGCTGCCCAGGTTAAGAATCACTGCTTTAACTCATCACTAAAATCTTACTCATGACCACAACCCCAATCAGTGATGATTCAATCAACATGATTAGAAACAAACCATGATTACGAGTGTGCGGAAACCAGCTATCAATGTTCCTCTGCTCCCGTGTGAATCTCTCCATATCTTGTGACATCTCCCAACTTTGCAATATTCTGGAAAATTTAGTTTAGTTTACTTTTATTGTTATTGCACCTTGTACATCGAAATCGAACGGCACCTTCAATGCACATCGTGACCATGAAAATAAACACAAACACACATCCGTTCACACTCCACACATTGAATGGAAAACTCCTGATATCGCATTCATACTGCCCTATACAGTAGAATCCAGTAGAGTTACTGCCCTGGGATAGAAGCTGTTTTTCAGCCTCTTTGTCCTTGTTTTTATTATTGTCCTGTACCGGCTGCCAGGTGGTAATAGTTCAAAAAAAAGGGTGCCCAGGATAAGGTGGATCTTTGAGGATGTTTTGAACTTTCTTAAGGCAGAAGGAGCTATGAAGCTCTTCCAGAGAGGGGAGAGGGCAACCCATGATCCTCTGGGCAATGATGTTAACCCTCTGGAGCGCTGTCCTATCTGCCCCTGTGCAATTTACTGAGACTATAAAAGTCCAGATAATCAAATGGGCAACCCATAAATGTAATAAAATGAAACTAAACCTCTTTAAACTATTTAATTTGGGGAGGTTGGAGCTGTCCTTCCATGGAACCTCATTTCTCTCCATGACATGAGTCTGATACTAACATTTCCATGGGCTGTAATTTTGTCGGAAGAAACAGAGTCATGAGGTTGGCCCATAAACAAAGGAGAAATTCATAAGTAGAGGTTGCTTCGGGACACGTGGTGATGAAAAGAAAAAAAAAAAGTAGTTCTTGGAATAGCAGCCTTTAATGAGAGATGCTGAAATTAAAGGATCTGGAGAAATTCAGGGTGGAACCTCCAAGGCTGAAATTCGGTGGAAAAAAAAAATGTCCAACGAGACTAAATGTGGCATCCTGTTAAAATTAAATATTGGTTATTCTTCTGCTCCTGCCGAACGGCCTCCTCCAGCTTCTTGCAAAGGCTGTGGCCAGTGTCTTTCATACCTGATGCTAAGCCAGGTGTTCTGACCCAGCTGCCCAAACATGACAAACCCTCTGACCGGAACTCAGAAAGATTCCTTTGTTAGGAGCGCCAGCAACCCTGGCGGAAAAGTTTCTCTCTCACTGCAGGCTAACAAGTCCGTCTGGCTGGGAGATAAATAATTGCCTATATTCATCTCTGCCCCCTTCCTCTTATCCCCAGAGCCAGGGTGGGGCTTTGCTAGCAGCGGTGGCTCTTCTGTCCCAAGGACCGGCTCATAGATGTCCACTGCTCTCCTCTCCTCTCTGCCTTCTGTGCATCTGCGGGTCAGGCACTGGGGCCCAGCTGTTCCTCCTCTTCCTCATCAGCCACCTCCAGACCTGGGGGCTGTTGACTCTCCATTCTCTCTCTCTCTCTCTCTCACACACACACACACACACACAGCTCCATTCCCTCTTCCCCCTCAGAGCTCTCAGGTCGTCTCGATGCTGACCCTGACTGACTCTCATGCCTCCTCCTCCTCCTCCAATTTGGTCGCTGGAGGGACCGGCAGCCAACAGCCCACAACACCGGATTCGCCTAACTGAGACCTGCTGACGAAGCACAACTGGCCAAATTCATAAATAGCCCTCGATGCACGCCTGCCTGGCTGCCCACCACTCGTTAAGCCAGGATTGTACAAAGTGCAATTGCGGCTTTGTACCTCCTAAATTGTGCTCCCTGGCTGAACTTGGGTCTTCGGTGTCTTGAGTTGCAAACTCCGCAAAAAGTTCCGCTCTATCGGTCATGCGAATGGAAATAAAATGATCAGAGCTTGATCCAGATGTTCTACTTCTGTGGGGTCAATTTTGAGAGACATCTGGGAGATGCAAGGTGTAGAATAAGAATAGAATAGAGTAAAATAGAATAGAATAGAATAGAATAGAATAGAATAGAATAGAAAGAATTCTTTACTGGCCAAGTGTGATTGGACGCACAAGGAATTTTTCTTTGGTGCAAATGCTCTCAGGGTACATAAAAGAAAAGATACCTTCATCAAGAATCATCAGGTACAACGCTTAATAATAATAGTCATAGGGTACAATAAGCAACCAAATCATACTAGGAAACAGTCTATAAATTGTAAGGATACATGCGACAAAGTTACTGTCATACAGTCACAATTGGGAGGGGATGGGTGATAAGGAGTGATGAGAAGATTAATAGGAGGAGTAGTGCAGACTTTGTAAATAGTGGACAGTGTTGAGGGAATTGTTTCTTTAGCAGAATGATGGAGTTGGGGAAAAAAACTATCCCTGTGCTTAGTTATTTTGGTGTGCAGAGCTCTACATCATTTTGAGGGAAGGAGTTGAAACAATTTATGTCCGGGATGTGAGGGGTCTGTAGATATTTTCACAGCCCCCTTTTTGACTCGTGCAGCATGCAGGTCCTCCATGGAAGGCAGGTTGTAGCAATTACTTCTTCTGCAGTCCTAATTACTCTCTGCAGTCTCTGTCTGTCCTGTTAGGAGGTCCATCCTGTGTGACGTTAGGGGGTCAGTAGGAGTGGCAAACACTCCACCAAGAGCTGCCCCAGAGCCTCGGGTTCAACCAGGGTGTCTAAACCTCCTTCTCTGCCCTTCTTGGTTTCAACCACAGCATCACAGCGACAGCATCCAGCGTGGGAGCAGCCGGGATTCCCGCAGGAGGCGTCCTCACCCTGGCCATCATCCTGGAGGCCATTAGCTTGCCCACCAACGACATCTCGCTCATCCTGGCGGTGGATTGGATTGTGTAAGTATGGCTAGCGAGCTGGGCAACTAGCCAGCATTCCCTAGTCAGGCTGGTGGAACCATAGAGTAGGCGACCCAGCTCGTCTGGGCAACCATAAAGCACGTGAACTAGCTGGTCCGAGGACTACAGGCTGTCCTCGACCTATGACTACAAAAATGTTGGTTATTGAGTGGGACAGTTGTGACAGTTTTGCCCTGTTTTACGACCATTCTCACCACAGTCGTTAAGCGAATCCCCGCAGGAGCTAAAAGTTAAGCAACCCGGTTGTTAAGTGAACCTGGCTTTCTTGTACGTCAGAAGGTCGTAAAAGGGGCATCATGGGACTCTCGTCATAAAGACGAGTCAGTTTGCCAAGTGTCTTAAATTTTGATCTCGTGACCCTGGGGAATGCCGCTACGGTCGTTAAGTGGGAAAACGGTCATTTTTTTCTGGTGACGTCACTTCGCACAGTCACTAAATGAACTGCTGCAAGTCAAGAATTACCGGCGTTTGTTTCTTTGCGGCTTCTACAAGGAAAGTGACGCGTAGGAGGGTCTTATTTTGGGTGGGGGTAGATTCTGGAGGGCAGGTCATGAAAAGATCCAGAGTTGATCTCAGGGCTTTCCGGAGATCCTTGGTTCTCTGCAATCCTTCGCAAGACGTAATGTGAGATTGGGGGCTTTTCCATCTTCAAGGGCTTTGTTTGGGAGCGAGGGGTGGGCAGCTCTGGCCCCTTTCCGGCCTGTGGACTTCAACTCCTAGTAATGACTGGCTCAGGAATGTCCAGCTGCCCTTTGGAATCTTGTTGTGTCTGTGTGTTAAGTTGTGTAATGGAAGGGAGGAGTGGGTGGGGTCTCCGACAGGCTTGTCTGGTGCAGCTGGAGGAACTGGGTGGTGAAGGGAGGCCTGGGAAAATGGGAAGGGTGAATTTCTTAGAGAGTATGTGGTTAGACATAATAACATTCTTTTTCTAAGTCAAGGTCATGTTATCTCTGCACCTGGGTGAGGGGAAGTCTCAAGTTGTGAGGGATAGTGAGTGATTGGGGCATGTGGTGCGATGATGGGTGCAGGGGGTGGATTTGTAATTTTTTACTAATTTTGGCCTGAAAAATGGTCTGAAAATGCCCCCCAAAAAACAGACATGCACGCTACTGGCCAGCTGGTCTTCAGATTTCCGGTGCTCTGGCACAGGTGCATGCCCACGCATACCAGTTTGGGCACTCGGTGCCAGGAAGGTTCACCATCCCTGTTCTAGACCTTTCACTACCCAACTAGGTAACATCATCAGTGCAAACCCACTCCCTTCTAGCACTGATGATGTTCCCCAGTTGGGTCTTGAAACGTCTGCAAGAAAACCACCAAGCCCAGAGAGCCCCCAGGGCCCCACATGAGGGAACGTTTTGTCCTGTCCTGACCAGGGCAGTGAAGTTTTTTGACCCTGGTTTTGCAGGTGAAGAAGATGCTCTGAAGGGGGGCGGGCGGGATTATTTTGCATGCATTCTCAGTCTTGGTTCCTCCTCCTCCCCTACAGAGACCGGACGTGTACTGTCCTGAATGTGGAGGGCGATGCCTTTGGCGCCGGGCTCCTACAGGTGTACTCGGAGAAGAAAATGGGCCAGGCGGCGATTGACGACCTGTTGGAGGTGAAGACGGAGGCCCTGGAGGAGGCCGTCAAGGGAGGAGAGGGGGTAGAGGAGGGCTCCCCGCTGATTAAGCAGAACGGTCCAGCCCATTTAGAGAATAGCAAGTCTTGTGAAAAGGAATCCGTGATGTGACTGAACTCAACAAAGTCCGGATGATTTAGGAGGAGATGCTCTTTTCATCCAACGAAAAAGAAAAAAGAACTTGAAAACTTTTCTCCAAAAAAGGAACTTAGAACTTTTTTTTTTTTTTTCAAAAAAGAACTTCCAAAAGGCACCATTTTGCTCCGTCTTTCAAGATCGGAATTTCCCAGGGGATGGGAGATTAAATAACGGTAACAGAGAACTTTCCTACTGAGAATTTGCTTTAAACACAACCTTTTTTTCCTCCCCACCGTTGTTTCTTCTCTGAACTTCATGCAGTTTGTACCGTGTTTTCCCCAAATTAGACCCCGTCTTATATTTTTTGACACTAGGTCTTATTTTCGGGGGATATCATATTTTCAGGGAAACGGTACGTTCGGAAATTTCAGTGCAAACGAACGCTGTGGGATCATCGCTCTATGTTTCTCCGTAGTTCTGGTGACGGTTGTCGAAATTCAGCGGCAAGGGAACGTCCGCCGCGCAAATCCAGAAAAGAAAAAGAAAAAAAGAAAAAATTCCGCAAACGAATCGACCTATCCAGATTGTTCAACCATCCTTTGGTTGTTTTCTCTTTTGTGTGCAATTTTTTCTGCATTTATTTTTATATTTTGGACCAAGCCATCAGAGGGAGTCTTCAGTCTTCTATTTTTTTCTCTCTCGTTGTTTTGTTTTCCTTTCATTCTTTACTTGACGTTCTCTGACCTGTCGGGCCAGAAGAACAAGAAATGAAGCAGGTTAAATCTTAACTCTGTTGGTACTTTTTTTTGTTTTTTTCCAAATCCAAGCAACTTGAATATTGTTTGCAAGGTGACCGACAGCTCTTGTAAATGCAGAAACTGGAGGGGAAGAGATTTTTTTTAATCGCCATTTCTTATTTCTGTCGCTTAGCACTCCATGATGGCTGACACTGGGACCTACGGATGAGTTTTTCCACTGCCTTTCAACGTGGCCATCTTTGTTTAACAGTCCTCCCCACCTCACCCCCAGCCTGTAATTTTTAAATTTCTGTTAATGATCGTCCTCTTGTTTTAGGATTGGAACGGCTGATTTGCGACTAGTGGTAATTTATTTCTGAAAGAGGGAACTGTTCGTGTTCAGCTTCGCAGCAGAAATACGGGAAAAGGAATATATTCTGAAATTTTAACAGAACACCCAAAGATTGTCTCCTCTTGTGGCTTTTCATAAATCTATATTCCAGGGTTTGGTTTGGGGTTTTTTTGTGCCAAAGAGGTTGAAAGACTTTTAAAATTTGCTGTAAGGAGTTGGTCAGCTTTTACACGTGTTAAGCGGAACAAGGGGAGGAAATAGCAGCCAAATTTTCAAATTTTGACAGGGTGGAGCTTGCTGTTCCTCCAGTAGTTGCGTGTTGTGGGGCAGCGTTTCCCCTATACAGGTAGTCCTCGATTTACGATCAAAATTTCCGTTGCTAAGTGAGATGGCAGTCAAGTTGAGCTTTTCCCCATGTTTTACACCCTTTCTTGCCACAAGTTGATAAGCTAGTCATTAAACAAATCTGGCTTTTTCCCCAGGACGTCACTTGTCAGAAGGTGGCAAAAGGAGAATCACAGGATGCCCCAGCCGTCGTAAATAGGAGTCGGTTGCCAAGCGTCTGTTTTTTTGATTGCTTGACCCTGGGGATGGCTGCAGTGGTCGTAAGGGAAAAACCCATATAAATCAGGGTTTTTTTTCGGTGCCATTGTACCTTTTGAATAGTCATTCAACGAAAGGTGGTAATTGGAGGGTTACCTGTGCTGCATCTGCAGAGGAAAATGGGCATCGCCTGGTACCCTCGTGTGCCCAGGGTATAAATGGCGTAGAGCAGAAGTCTCCAACCGTGGCAACTTTAAGACATCTGGCCTTCAACTCCCAGAATTCAGCAGAGCAGAGAGAGCTTACTCTCTTGCAATCCCTTCCTCTGCAATCTCTCCTCTTTGGGAGATAGGAGAAAAAGAAACAGACAGACACGGCTGGCTGAGGAATTCTGGGAGTTGGAGTGCACAAGTCTTAAAGTGGCCGAGTTTGGAGACCCCTGGCCTAGAGTTTTGGAGGTAGGCCAGGGGTCTGCAACTTTAAACACTCCAAGAGCCATTTGGACCCG
Organism: Pseudonaja textilis; assembly: GCF_900518735.1. The sequence continues at coordinate 412,631 of NW_020769385.1, forward strand.
TTTCCCACAGAAAGGAAAACACGGGAGCCAGAAAAACTGGGTGGGTGTGGCCAACTCCATGTCAATCCCGCCCAGTCACATGACCCACCACCACACCTACCCAGGTTTTGTGGCTGCCAGTGATTTTTGTGGAAAACGGCTCTCCCATTTCTGTTTTTGTGTGTTTTACCTTCTCAGGCATGGGGGGGAGGGGAGGGGGCGGGGCGGGGCCAGCCAGTGGTGGGATCACCTAACAGGGATCCGCAGCAGCAGAGGGCCCAAAGAGCCTCGTGCGGCTCCAGAGCTGCGGGTTTGCCTACACCTGAGCTAGGCAATGTAGAAAATTGGAGCCGATCTTTTTGCCCGTGTAGGACGGCTGCCTCTGGGTGATGCGATCTGAGCATTGGAAGGGGCAAATCCCATGGGGCAAATGGCTGCCCAGCCAGGCCCTGGCAAGGCGCAATGGTGCGTGGCAAGTTCTCTGAAATGTTGGGGCAATCAGTCTGGGTTTGGGGTGGTGCTGCAAACGGAGCAGACGAAAACAGAGGGCTGCTTTGTCGGATCCTTGGTGGGTGATCCCGCTGGGTGAGAATTTTGGGAGAAAAACGGGGGGATCTGGGTCTGGTTTTGTGAGCCTGGGACCTGTGACTTAAATTTATTTTGCTTTATTTTATTGTCAGTGCACCTTGTGCCATGAAATCAAATGCCATGTCCAGTGTACAATTTATGACTTTGAAAATAAACACAATCCTTTTACATTCTATGCCGTTGAATGGAAAACCCCTGATATTGCGTTAATATTGCACTACTCAGTAGAATTCAATAGAGTTACTTGCCCTGGGATAGAAGCTGTTTTTCAGCCTCTTTGTCCTTGTTTTTATTATTATCTTGTACTGTCTGCCAGATGGTAATAGTTAAAAAAAAAGGATTCCCAGGATGAGATGGATCTTTGAGGATGTTTTGAACTTTCTTAAGGCAGCGGGAGCTCTAAAGCTCTTCCAAAGAGGGGAGAGGACAACCCAGGATCCTCTGAGGGGCAATTTTTAATTTTTTAACTTTGAATGTTCTGTGTGTGAACACGTGCCCTTGTTTTGTACCTGGACAACCTGGGGCGATGGTGTTTTTTTTTTTTTTTCCTTCCCCCATTCCAGAATGGATGGACGCTCCATGTGCAACAGAGTAGGAACTGATCAAACTGTTTGTTTGTTTTTTCCTGGCCAACTAATAATGCATTTGCACACGGGATTTGGCTGGGCTTTACAGAAACAATTGCTTTTAAAGAGAACTGTCAGAGAACCATTGCACAAAATAAAAGCAATATGTTTGAAATTTTAGCGAACGTTTTGTCTTCTTTTTTTGTTGTTTTGCAAAAAAAGGGGTGTGTGTGTGTGTGTGTTGGACAGCCTTCTCTGGGGCCAGGCGGAGGCCTTGAACACGTGGGTTCCCATCACAGGATCCTGGTCATTAATGCTCAGATTATTTTAACAAGGCAGCCGCTATCGTGCACCGCCTGCCGGATTGCACTCGCTTGCGCTTTTTTGGGGACGGGAAACGTCTGTAGAATCTCGCCCTTTCCAAACCTGTGGTTCCTGCCCATCCTCTTTCGCGAGTTCTGGAGAGCTGTTGGGTTTTCCTCTTAAAAAATAATAATAATAATAATATTGAACGTTTCAGTTGAAAAGATGAGACAGCTGAAAAAAAGGAATGGAAAAAATAGTGCAGAAAACAAACCCAAAAATAGTTCAAAAGAGGAAAAAATACATGAAGAAACAGCTTCCCCCTTCATTACAACGAGTATAAATGCTTTTAGGAACTTAAATATCACCTCTTAAGATAAACTAATGATCTCTTCTTCCCAAATCTCTTCTTTTAGCTATTAACAAATTATTAAAACGCCAATCTTGATGCCAGGAAAAGTCCATAAAAGATTGACAGAGATAATATATTATCTATTTTAAACTTGGTCAAATAAACCAACTTTATATTCATTAAGTCCTTAACATTTGTCCTTAAGTTCCTTTTGCTAAAGATTGCAGAAACTCATCTGGGCAATTAAATGTGCTATCTGAAAGTTCCAAATCTCTGAAAAACAGTTATGTAATTTCCAAAAGATGGTGAGAAAGGAAGTATGCAACGGTGCCAAACCTGGTTTGAGTAGGATAGCTTATTCCCTTGTCTCCTATAGCATTAAACCTATCACAGGTTGCTTTTTTGTAGTTTCCTTGGGAGGAGCAACTGTTTAGAGCACGTGTGGGCGATCTCAAGCCCTCTCTCTTGTCCAGAGAGGAATCCCGAAGAGCCAAATCCCTCCATGGTTCCTTCATGATTGCAGGCTCTGCTATCAGTTCCTTGGAGGAGATCTGCTGGGCTGCGAGTTTTCCATGTATGGCAACTCTTTTAAGGGATCTTTCTGAGGTAAAACCAAGCACATCTTCCATATTTGCTGGGGCTCAGCTGCAGCTTCTTACCTGCCTACCTTCCTCCCCCCCCCCCCCCCCCCCATCTAGCAGCTGAGGTTTCACCTGAGGGGAAGGAAGACTGAGAAACTGGCAGGTTGCCCGCTTGTTCGTGACAACAAAATGCAAAGCTTTGAGGCGCAGGGAAAACCATCCTTGTCTTGGCTTGCCCCTCCTGACGCTGGTAGGGGAGGCATGCGTAGGTGACAAGGAAGAGAACCTGGAGTCCTGACAGCAGGTAGGAGGTGTGGGCACAGCCCTGGCATTTTGCCGTGTGGCAGTGTTTGTTTTTCTCAGAAAACGGATTTGGACCAAGAGGAGGGCTGTCTTCATTTGGCAAAGGCTCATAAGGAACCGTTCTCATGTTTCCAAGGAGTCTGGGTCTATTTTTCACGAGGACCCTCCGACGCAGGCTGGGTCAAGTCAAGGACACCCGGCAAGGATTTCAGGAGCGCAACTTTAATAGATCAACAGAGTTGGAAGGGACCTTGTAGGTCATCTAGTCCAACCCCGCCCAAGGGGGAGATCCTGCACCATTTCTGACAAACAGCAGTCCAGTCTCTTCTTGAAAGCTTCCAGGGATGAAGCTCCCATGACTTCTGTGGCTTGAAGGATAAAATTAACAGAATCTTGAAATATCTGTGCAAGTTTCTTCAGTTAATACTAAATAAAAGTCAAGACACCGTTATTTTGAGTTGCACCCCCCCCCCTCACTTTTCATGCAGTATGACAACTAAAATGTGTGTACAAAACGTTTGGCTACACCCAGGCTAGTACTGGAACGTTAACTTCTAATAATTCCTCTTTAGTTTTGGGACTGTGGCTCGAGGCTCATGACTGAATTGGAGTAACTGCCGGAATCCTGACAGAATACCTGCAAGGTGCAAACTCCTTCCCCAAGATCAGCTCTCGATTCCTTTACAACTGATCCTCGAAATCTGATCCTACCGCTATCAGACCCGCATCTCGAGTCCTGTGGGAGGTTTGAGATGCTTCATTTCCGCAGGCTCAGACAAACGGCAGCCCAGAGGAACAAAAATAAGAAATTTCACTCCGAGAGAGACTAAATATAGGTAGTCCTTGCTTAAAGACCAGTTGCTTAGCAACTGTTCAAAGTTACGATGGATCACCCCAGAATTATTTACGGCCTGATTTTGAAATGTCAATGGCTTACACACACACACCTTGGTCCCAGGATTGCCTTCTGGGTGCCTGAAACAAATTAATGGTCATTTGCAGAACCCCATAGTCACGTGACCCCAATTTTTGATGTTCTTTTGCCAGTTTCTAGCATTATTTTCCACTGTCTGGCAAAAAATGCCCCCTGAGCAAAACAAGTTTGCTTAATGACTGCCAGAAAAAAAACGGGATTAAATCCAGTATGGGCCCATGGTGATCCACTGAACGACCACTATGACATGCGACTGTAACTCCCGGCTCAATTAGGGCCGTAAGTTTGAGGACTACCTATAAAAGAAATACAATAATATAAATGAAATTTCCCCTGAAGGGGAATTTTGATACCCTGAACCTCAAAAATAATATGCTAAAGCATGGGATGTGCTAAATGGATGGAGGGCTTATTCAGCACTTATTTTTTTATATTAGATTTGTATTTCCACCTATTTGCACAAATGGTGACTCAAGGCGGCTTACAAGAGTATAAAAACATCATATGAAAACAATTCAGAAAAGAGTTTTGAAACTGCATTTTGTAACAGGCCAAACGGCAAATCGCTTCCTCCTTCCACCCCAACCCGTCGTCTTTCATGGCCAAGCCATGAAAAGCCAACAGAGGTTCCTCCGAAGCTAAAATTCATCTCTTGCCTCTTCCCCGTTTCCTTTTCTTTTTTTGTTTTAACAATAAGGACAACAAATAAAACTTCTTTCAATTTTAGTGTGTCGGTTGGGTACATATATCTTGTGCGCACAGTAATATTTTACATTTCTTAATTATCTTTATAAACCATTCTAAGCAATATTTTATATCATATTATTCAATTATCATTAACATTATAGTTATTTAAAAAAACATCTGTCTTGCTAAATTATGTTCATTCTCTTACTCATTCAAGATTGGTCAATTATATATATTATTACTATTGCCACATATTTCAGTTTCTTATTCTCCTATCTAACCCTTCATAAAATAAATCCCAAATCTTGTAATACTCTTTTTCCTCCTGTTCTCTAAATGGGATTGTTAGTCTACTCATTTCCGCACATTCCACTATTTTAATTGTTTCCTCCTCTGTGGGAATTTTCTCATTTTTCCGATTTTGTGCAAATACAATTCTAGCTGCTGTTATCCTCTTCCCCAGTTTCCAAACTGCATCCAGCAACCAAGCAAAAACGGGCCTTTTCCTGCCAGGGGCTTAACTGGGAAGGATGGAGAGGTCTGTGCCAGGAATGTCACGGATCTCTTTATCCTTCCCGGTTTAGCCCCTGGCAGGAAAAGCCCCGTTTTTGTTTCGTTTCTGGATGCAGGATTTCCCGACAAGAATTCAGAATCGATCCTTCCGCGCTAGAAATTGGAATTAAATCTGGAGAAGTGCCATGGGCAGCTTGGGACTCCAAGTTGGCTCTTCTTTAGCAGCGGCTGATCTCTGCTGACAGGAACGTGGCATTGCAGTGGGGCAGGACAGGCATAATTGATCGGAGGGGGTTGTGTAGGGACGGCAACTTTGCTACACAATCCTTTTCCTGCCCGGTGGGTTGAGTAAACTTGAAATAAGGAGTCAGGAAGTAAGCTACATTTTCCCTCCCCGGTTTTGATTTCCCTTGGCTCATTTTTAGTTACTCCGTTAAAAGACCTCCTACCCAGGTTGCAAAATTTCAGGCTACCGTGGTGGCACAGGTGAGGAGGTGGGGACCTTCAAATTCTCTCACTTTACGATAAAATGCATTTGTACTTGGCTTGCAAAATTCAAGGGGAATATATTTTAAAAGGTCAGGAGTTTGATTTTATCTTTAGGAGCTGGAATAAATCTCTGCCTCTAAGATTGTGGATGGTCAGGAAGCCTTTAAAAAAAACAACACACAACTAACCCTGCCCAACCCACTAGACAGTCCCAGTGGACAGATAAGATGAAATTATTACTAGATGGCTCCTGTTTTTGCAATTCTTCTGTCTGGTATGTGGGTAGAAGGCAGCTGCGAAAAAAACAGATGCTTTAATCCCAAATCTTCCTCCCACTGATGACTGCTCTTCACCAGGAACTCAAAGACTCTTTGAAGGATTGCAGAAAGCAGATAATCTTTGATTTAGATCGTAATCAAGCCGGGAATTATGGTTATAAATCTCTGCGGTTGTTAAGTCGGGGCATCGGGTGACCTGTTGCGAAGTTTTGACAAGCCCGACTCTTGGCGCTTATCAACTACCGTCTGTTAAGCAAAAAAAAAAGAAAAAAAGTGTGTGGGAACAGCCCCCAACAGCTGCAGAAGAAGCCCAAATATGATAGAAACCAATGTGGGAGGCTTTGGGAGGAGAGGAGAGCAGAACAGGGAACTCTGTTCTTTCAAAAAAATAAAATAAAAAATGGGGGTTTGCCAGAGGCCCAGCCCTTCATGGTCTTGTGCCTATGACCAACATGCCTTCTTGACCTGAACATCTGGAGGGCATCCACCCACGGGAGCCTAGCTTCAAAAGAATGCAATTCAAAGGATGACCGAAGCTGTGAATGAGTCGCCTTTCCTTTCCGTTTATTTCCTGAGCCTCGGACAAAGCTTCTGCCTGCTGCCCTCAGGGCCACTGACCAGGGAAAAGAAGGATGCTGTTCCCTTCTTTGCCATTCCTAGACCGTCGTCCTGCCCCTGGCACGGACTGGAGATTTACTCTTGCTACGCTGGCATGAAATGTTTGGGCGCAATCCAACGCAACTGCCAGGCCTCTGCTTGGATGTGGCCATCTTTGGAGAAGCCTGACTTCCCTTAGCTCCTACACTGTAGCTTCCTCTGGGGAAAGCGAAGGTCTGCTTCGTATCACCGTGCCCACATTCTTCTAAAAGTTTGGAGAAAGAGGTGGCTGAATCTGGGTGGTGGTGGTGGGTGGTAGGTGTGCATTTATGACAATCGGGCCATGGGGCGATTCGCTGAGGAGCAAGAGTAACGCTAATATCAAAGGAACGGTAGAAATGCAATCATTACAGAAAGGATGCAAAAGGAGGGACAATGAATGATTAAAAATTAACTGTTTATTAATAATTTAAATAATTGAATGGTTACATCGTCCTGCTGCAAGTTGGCCGTGATGAGTTGATTGTGGTGAGTTGTCCCATTCGGGGTGAGTGTCTGTGTGTGTGTGTATCTGTCTATCCTATTTTTTTTTTTCAGTCCTCGGACAACAATCGCCTTTGATCTTTTAGGACATTTTGTGACCACATCTGTCCCTCCAGACGCCCTTTGCCAAAATGAACAGCCCCCCCCCCTTCTTTTCTCTGCCCCAGCCCACAACCCCTATTTTGAAAGGCAGCTGGTGCTTGATTCTTGTTTCCAAATGCAACGATCACAGCTGAGGGCGCAGAGGCAGTCTCCCCCTGAATACCAGCCGCTGAGGATAAAGAATGCCGGTGGCTGTCACGACCTAGGAATGCGTGGCGTGCAAGCATCCAGTGAACGGCGCTTCTTTTTTTGGTGGGGGGAGGGGGGGCCATGCAGAACAAACAGCCCCTCTGGCCAGTGCTCTGACTCCATCCAGTGTTGCAAACCTCTCCCTGAGTTCTGAAGAGACGCTGGGGAACCAGCCATAGAGGAGTCACACGCCCCCACTTTACACACGCGTCAATGACTCAGGGCCCCCCATTCGTATGAAAGGGGAGATTTTAGACGGGGGAGACCTCAGGCCCTCTCCCTTTGCAGCCGGGCCCCGGGGGTGGGCGTGTCCCCTTATCTCCTCGCGTTTATGCTCTTCACGGCTGGGTTTGGGTACTCTGGGTTTTCAATCACCCCTTCCCCAAATTTGAGTTCTAGGAAGCTGCGGTAATTGTTGGGAACCAAAGCCACGAAGCCGGCAAACTCGATGGGCACCAGGGGCTTTAGGAAATGCTCAGGAAACTCTACGTCCTGCCGGTGGTCCATCCAGGTGTCCTTGGTCATCACGCCGTTCTTGGGGTAGAAGGGCCACAGGTCCACGTGCAGGTGGTTGTGCTCACTGTACTGGACCCGGTAGAAGTCGCCCTCGATGGCTTTTTCCCACACAAAGCCCTTCTCGTCCACGATGGACCCCGACTCGGCGCTCCGGAGCATCTCGCAGTTGGGAACGTCTTCCAGGTAGATCCCCAGGTCCACGTCGTAATCCCAAGGGATGATGTCCTGGTGGCGGGCTGCCCCAAGGAGCGTGCCCCCCTCCAGCCAGTACCGCACCCCGGAGGTTTCCAAGACGTTGATGACGTACTTGGCGGTTTCTCTCAGGGCCTTGAGGCAGCACGGCGGCGTCCAGCGGTCCTGGTAGAGGTATTCCGGTGTGTCGTCGTGGATGGTTCCGAAACACCGCGGCGTCTCCTTGCTGCACCCAAACCACTGCTGCTTGCCATCTTCCACAATCACCTGCTTGATGCCGAAATCCCGGAAGAGCCGCAGCTCATTGGACTTGGCCAGGTTATCAGCTTTCCACTGGTTGTGGGAGGAGGTGAGCAGTGGCAAGTGGAACAAAGAGAAGGGGCGGTCCAGGAGGCGGACGGACCACCCTCGCAGGGAGGTCTGGATGAAGAGGGAGGTCAGCAAAGGTTTGGCCAGAGGCAGGGAGAGGTTGAAGAGGCTGCGGGTACGGAGGAGCACCACGGCTTTCCCCTTCAAGGCGGTGCAGAGCTTGGAGGCAGGAGGCGTCTCGCTGTACTCCGCGGTCCATTCCTTGAGGTTGACCTTGAGGTGAAGGCACCGGAAGGGCAGCAGGGAGTGGACCGCAGCTGCCACCATCTCTACTTTCCCTTGGCTGCTCTTGAGCTCCTCCAGCATTTCTTCCAGCTGAGACGCGGACTCCACCCTCACCCCGTCGGGCACCAAGGCCACATACTCCGTCTTCACGTAAGTCTCCGGCCTGGATACGAAGGCCGGCTGATCCGGGGAAGGTTTGAGGATGACCAGCTGGACGTTGGGCACCTTGGGAAGAAGCAAGGGGGGGTAGGGCAAGCTGTCAGCCACCACCAGGATGGGCAGCTCCGGATCCTGCTTCAGGAAAGACTGCACCACGCTGGAGACGTAGTTCTCGAAATCTTCAAAGTCTCGGATGAGGAGGGTGACGCCGGGGCGGAGGGGCCCCAGGTGCTGAGGGTGGCTGGGCTGGGCGTGGTCCCTGTGCCGCTGTAGGACATGCTGCTGCAGCCTGGAGATGTAGTAGAGGATCAGCAGGTTAAGGGCGATGGCGGCGGCCAAGACGCCTTGGCAGAAGGTGACTCGCATCTTGCAAGGTTTGGGTCGAGGGGTTCCGGCCTGTGGCCCGCAAAGGGTCCTGCGGCTCCAGACTTGTCCATCCAATGTTAGTTCCTCTGGTAGGCGGAGAGAAGAAAAAGGAAGGTAAATGTTAGCCCCCCAAAAAACCCCAAGGAATTTAGATCGTAGTCTACCTGGACATTTTAAAATGCTGCCCCAAATGACACCAGAAGGAGAAAAAAAATAACTCAGTTTGCTTTCATGAGAGCCAGCTGGGCGTTGTGGCGGCAGTACTGGCTGCGAAACCAGGGGGCTGGGAGTTCTAGTTCCACCTCAGCCATGAAAGCCGGCTGGGAGACTCTCTCTCTCTCTCTCTCTCTCAGACCAGCCCACCTCAGAGGGTTGTTGTTGCTGTGGGGAAAGCAGGCGGGAGGAGGTAGTCCTTGACATAGGACCACCAGGGAGGCCAGCATTTCCGCGGCTAAGCAAGGCAGCTGGTTCCAGGGACCGGCCAGGCGTTGCAACCCTTTTTTTTTGGGGGGGGGGGTGGCACAGGTTGTTAAGTGAATCACTGCAGTTGTTGAGTGAATCCAAGCCCAGGTCGCACACCCAGATCCAGGGACACAGCAACCGTCCTAAATACGGGGCCAATTTCCAAAACCGTCCAAAGTTGGGTCACGGGTGGGTTAAAAAAAAAAACACGGTCAGGTCACTTCTTTCAGGGTCATGGTGCCATGGTAACCGTCCCTAGACGGATGGATGTAAGTCGAGGACTACTTGTGTTAGGCAAAGCTGACCCCATCCATCCACGTGAAGATAAAATATATTTTAATATAGAATAATATAAATAACAGGTGTTGACTTTTCTTGAGCCCCTTTTTTGACCTCCTCCTGACTGAAAACCTCGGGGGGGGGGGCAAAGAAATCACTAGACTGGCGGGAGCGCCCTCGGCGTATGCTCAGAGGCACCCTTTCCCCTTCCTTGGCAGGGCCGGGCTTTCCCCTCACCGCTGGGCCCTCCGTTGCCGGGGCAACGCCTGCTCCGGCCACGCCCCTCCCCTCCCCTCCCCGGGCCGGCCGGGCGGCCTCCCATTCCACGGGTGGGGGGGGGGGAAGAGTCCCGCGGAGTCTCGGGGGGGGGGGGGCACCTCCACGCGCGGCACTTACGCGTCGCCCTGCACCATAACGCCTCCCGCTTCAGAAAAACCCGCTTCTGGGGACACGCGTGTCCGCGTACCGTGAGAACGGGCTCCTACTTTCTCCCCCCCCCCCCGTTCCCCCCTCTCAACCGTCAGCGTGGGCCGCTCCCCGTGATCCTTTGCGCGGCGCCAGGCCTTCCCTCGCAGCAGCGCCCCCTAGCGGAGGACAGACAAGGCTTGGCCGGCCGCGTTGCCTCGGAGACGGCGCTCGGTTCCGGTCGCCATAGCAGCCGCGGGTACCTCCCCCCCCCTCTGTTGCTTCCCTTCCCTGCCGCGCGCCTCAGGCCCACTTCCGGCGCGGCTCCCTTCAGGCCGGAAGTGCGGCCCACCGGCGCGCGCCTGCCCGCCGGCCCGCGCGCTCGTCCCTCAGCCGCGTGCGCGCTCCCGTCCTCCTCAAGCTCCGTCCTCTTGCTCGCCGTCGCCGTCCACCCGCGCCGGCCGGCCGGGCCCGCGATGTGGCAGCAGCCGCCGCCGCCGCCGCCCCCCCCGCCGCTGCTTTCGTCGCCCATGGAGACCGAGCGGGCCCCGCCGGCTCGGGCCCCGCCGCCGCCTCAAGCGCTTCAGGCCGCGGGGGGAGACCAGGCGCCGCCGCCGCCGCCGCCGCTGCTGCCGCCGCCGAGCGGGGCCGCCACCGCCGCCGCCGCTTCCACCCCGGGCAGCGGCGAGCTGAGCCTGCCGGGCATCCTGCACTTCATCCAGCACGAGTGGGCGCGCTTCGAGGCCGAGAAGAGCCGCTGGGAGGCCGAGCGGGCCGAGCTGCAGGTGGGGCGCTGAACCGGGCGGGATGGGGGGCGAAGGGCGACCCTGCCCGCCGCCATCTTCCTTGCGGAGACCGGGGGGCGGGGGGAGCACTCCATCCCATAATAAGGCTTGCCAGGCGCCCCCCCCATCCTCAGTCCCGGCTCCTTTGCTTGTGCCGTGCTTGGAGGCTGCTGGGACTTGTAGTCCCCCTTCTGCAGATGGGGGCCTCCTTGGAGCCCCCCCTTTAAAACTAGGGGGGGTCTGTAACCCTCCAGGGGGTTGCTTGGGGGGAAGTTTCAGGGACCCTCAAGCCCAGCACATCTGAACCCCCCCCAACCACAGCTGAGGGGGGTAGCCATGCCTGAATTCCTCCCCTCCCTCCTCCCCACTTTGTGGTCCCTTCTGTCCTGTAGAAACTGGGTTGGAAATTGGGGGACCATGAGCCCCTCCCCCCCTTGATGGGTGTGTGTGTGTGTGTGTGCTGAGAGTTTGGGATGCAGAGGTGAGACACTTAAGCCACCCCCAAAAGGGGTTTAGAAGGAAGGGTTGGATTGCCATAAAGTTTCTCTAGGGCCAGAAGTAATCAGGAATTCGAAATAATACATGCCTCCCACGCCTGCATCGGGTTCGGCTTCCTTGATCTCAAAAGATCTAGGCTGGATCACATCTGGGGAATGGTTTTCTTCCTTGGTTGGTAAAATGTATGCAAATCACGCTGACTTTGTAACGTAAACCACCCAGAGAGTGCTCTCAAGCGCTGGTATAGAAGCCTGAATGCTATTGTTCTTTCCATAAAAGATTAGATCACCATTTGCCCGGGATGGAATAAAAAAAGGATGCCTGTCCCGGGACACGGGGTTGGGCTAGAAGACCTCCCAGGTCCCTTGGAAGCCCTGGGATCCTATGAACGTGGCCGTACGGGAAACAGATTAGGACGTCGAACAGCATCCCACAAAAAGGCGCTTTGCAATCAGCTTCCGTGCTGTGGTCAGAAACACACCTGCAGACGTGCTGTTTTGGCTACAATTCAGTCCCCGGGTGTCGGATGTTTAGGCAGGCCATAAAGAAGGAAGGGGAGAGGCACGCTAATATCCGTGAAGGATAACTTTATTCGAAGCTGTGTGTAAGCCCGGGCACGGGGTGCTAAGTCCCGCTTTGGAAGGCTGCTCTTCGCACCGTCTCAGACAATTCGGTGGGGTCTGTAAAAAGAGTAAGAAATTAGAATCGATGTTCGTGGAGTCTAGTGCTGGAATGGCAGCGAAATGTCCCGTTTTTAGCCCCCCCTCCCCAGCTGGCGATAGAGTGGGATGTGTAGGGAAACGTTGCAGCCGCCTACTCGGTAGCAGATCAGGGAAGTATTAAAAGAACGGAGCATCTGTGCGAGGTAGGGAGGAAAACTCATCCTTGTCACCCCAAGCCGGTTGGGAAGCAACAGTCCCCCGGCTGCCATAGTGACGGTGGAGAATATAGAAGGCGGGTGGTGCTTCCGTATCTCGGAGCGTGTACAAATATAGGATTGGGTGTGATGACTGTAGACTGGAGATGAGTGTGGCAGATGCTCCCTTGAGAGCAAGGAAGGAGGATCCGTCTAGAGAAAGCGTTCCCCTCAACTGGCCGTGGGGCCATCGGACAAGAAGCAATGGATGGAGACTAATCCAGGGAGAGAAGCGACCTGGAATTAAGGAGAAACTTCTTAGCAGTGAGGAAAATTAACCGGTGGAACTGCCTGCCTCCAGAAGTTGTAAATGCTCCAATACTGGAAGTTTTTCAGAAGAGACTGGACAGTCACTAGTCTAGAATGGCACATAGGGTCTCCTGCTTGAGCAGGGGGTGGACTAGAAGACCTCCAATGTCTCTTCCGGCTGTATTCTGATTGACGTGCAAATCGCCGGCCATCATTCTAGGTCCTTTGACTACAGGTAGTCCTTGACTTACGACCATTCGTTTAGTGATCGTTTGAAATTACGATGGCAATGAAAAAAATGACTTTTTGGACCGTTTTTCACACCTACGACTGTTGCGGCATCCCCCTGGTCGCGTGATCAGAATCGAGACACTTGCCAACTGACTCATAGTTACGACAGTCGCGGTGTCCCAGAGTCATGGGATCCCCTTTTATGTCCTTTCGACAAAGTCAGTGGGTCAGCCCAATTCACTTAACCGTCATGTGACTATTCAACACCTGCAGGGATTCCCTTAGCACTGTGACAAGAAAGGGCGTAAAATTGAGCCAAACTCACTTAGGTTTTGCTTAGGAACAGAAATTCTGGGCTCAGTTGCAGCCGTAAGTTGAGGACTTACCTGTATGTCTTGGTTGGTGGTGTGAACTCAACCATCGGGGTTTCTGACACTGGGATCTCCAGAGTGTGTTTCTTGGCGCCTGCCATTCCTTGCCCAGCGAGTTTTACAGGTCTCTTTGAAACAATTAAGAGAGAGAAAAAAGCCTCGCGCACACCGACTGTCAGAGCTGGGAGGAGGGAGGGCGCACCCGTCCATGGTTAGCCACGATTAAAGCCCCACTGAGACTCAACCACCACAATCCCCTCTCCCGGCCCCACTAATTCTAGCAAATACCCCCCCCCCCGCCTCTCTTCCCTTTCTGGTGCTCTGAGGGGTCCTGCCACGGAGCTTATCCACTGCACCAGTTCTGCGAAGCCTGGTTAAGCTGCATCCTCAGTGCAGCCTCTAATCATTAACCCACTCAACCTGTTTGCACTGGCACCGAAGTGGAGACCAGATCCCTCTGGCCACGTTCACTGTGGTTTTAGCCCGAGAGAGAGATGCCAGGGTTACTATTGGAAGCTGGGCGAAATGCTCCTCCTCTTAAGCCCCCTTCCCTTTGCACAATGATTTCATTTGTTTGTTCACTATAAATAATATTTATTATATAAATACATCTAAGCTCACAAAGGACCCCTCCGGTTGCTTGTCTCTTCCCTTCTGAAGAAGTGCTGCCCCATCCGGAATCAATGAGGAAAGTTCCCCAGGTCTGGGCAGTTCTTAAAACCTCTTCGTCCTGTTAGGGTCCGTCCTCAACCTGTTCCTCCCCATCCAGACCACCACAATCTCCAGGCACAAAACGTATGAGGCCTCCTTTGGTTGGCCCAGAGTGCAAAGCTACAACCTTGGTATACGGAAATCTATGGAGACTTTCAGCCACTCGGGTCAACTGTTGTCCCAAAGGTGCTTTTCCAAGAGGCAGCTGGATGGTTAAGTTAATAAGAAGGACGACATGTGTACACTGAGAACATTTGCACCAAAGACAAATTCCTTGTGTGTCCAATCACACTTGGCCAGTAAAGAATTCTCTTCTCTTCTCTTCTCTTCTCTTCTCTTCTCTTCTCTTCTCTT
>NW_020769385.1:452868-466638 GCF_900518735.1 Pseudonaja textilis
CTGGTGATTGGCCGAAGGTCACCTAAGCCAGCTTTCATGGCTAGGGTAGGACTAGAATTCCCAGCCTCCTGTTAATTGGTCCAAAGTCACCCAGCCAGCTTTCATCGCTAAGGTGAAACTAGAACTCACCGTCTCCTGGTGATTGGCCCGAAATCACCCAGCCAAATTTCATGCCCAATGGGGAACTACAACTCACCGTCACCTGGTTTCTTGTCTGTGCCCTAAACACCAGACCCAACTAACTTGAGTTTTGGATCAAACTCTTTTTTTTTTTTTGGTTTTTGTTTTAACAGAAGGCGCCACAAACTGAAAAGAAAGATGGATGGACCTCCAACTCCCAGAATCCTCCCCCTACCCCAGCAGTGCGGCCTACCTTCCACCCTCTGTGGGCCCAGGAGACCGGAGTGGAGGGTCTCCCAAAGTCTCCCGGGGTTCTTTTTTTGAGAAGGGGGCGCTGGGTCTCCCGCCTACTGAAAGGCCACACCTGGATTCCTCCACCCCTTCCGATGACTCAAGGCTCCCGTTCCGGGAAGAAGCGCCCCGGAGCAATTCCTTATCACACCCTCCTCCTTTTGGTTCTTGGTGGGAGGACTTTTGTGTCGGAGTAATCGCCAGATCGCTCCTCCGCCGAGACATTCCGACCGTCTAAACAAGAGCCAGGGATCAATCAATCAATAATCAATCAATCAACCGATTAATTAAATTGATACAGCCCCTATCTCACCTCCGAGCGATTTTTCCTTTGCGTGTTTGTGCATAGAGGTGGGTTGTTACTACAAATCCTATAGTCCTTTGCTAACAGGGCTGTGGGAGATGGGGGAGGGGACTTTGGGCCCCCCAATGCGTCTCTCCCCCCCCCCACCCCCCCGCCCGCGTTTCTCCCTTGCTCTCCTGCTAAATGGGCTCCCTTTGACCAACTGGCAGGACAGGGTTGCTTTGGATCGGATTCCTGCCCTGGGACTGGCCTGGACCAAATGCTTCCTCTCCCACGGCTTTTAAAAAGAACCAGAACCAGAACCCAACCAGAACTGGGGAGGGGTCGCTGAAGTCACGGGTATTCTGGGGCTATTTGGACTCCCAACAATTTCAAACACCCAAATCTCTCGCCACGACGGGGGGGCAAACTTCATCATGAGGAACATGTGAACCTGCTTGCAAGACAGGTCGCAAGCGGGCCATCCGATCGTGTGAACAAAGCTCCTGGCTGGGGTTAGACTTGGGCAACGGGAGCAAAAAGGTTGCGTGTTTTCTTGTGTGTTTCCAAAATGAGTTCGATCCCACTCGCAGAAGGCAAAAGCTTGCAATTCCTGCAGATGCAGGACGGGCTCGGGCTTGTGCACTCTGCACATGCTCAGAGACCCCGAGAAAGGGCACTCTGCACATGCTCGGAGACCCCGAGAAAGAGCACTCTGTACATGCTCGAAGACCCCGAGAAAGAGCACACTGTACATGCTCGGAGACCCCGATAAAGGGTACTCTGCACATGCTCGGAGACCCCGAGAAAGGGCACTCTGCCCATAATCGGAGACCCCGAGAAAGAGACCCCAATAAAGGGTACTCTGTACATGCTCGGAGACCACCTTGCCCATGCTCGCAGGCCCGGGCTCCACGTCCTGTGCCCAGGCGAGGGATGGGGAGCGAGGGGAGGGGGAGCGGGACCCTTCGAGCTCCGCTTCCTCCCCGCGGGCTCCGGGCTCGTTCCGGCTCCACTCCGGAGCGACGGGGCGGGCTCCGTGACTTCATCCCCGGGGCTCGCCATTGGCCGGGCGGCGTGTCACTCCGCGCACTTCCTCCTCGGGGGAAAGAGGCGGGTGGAGGGGGGGGGGGGGGGGGCGCGAGAAAAGTTTGTCCGGCGGGGCGGGCGCTGCTGCCGCGTCCTCGGAGGCGCGTCCCGGACGCTGGAGAGACGCCGGAGGGCTCCAGGCAGCCTTTCCCGGCTGGGGCAGAGAGAGAGAGAGAGAGACGGCGGGGAGAGACGGCTGAGCCCGCGGGCGCCTGGATGGCGTCCCTGCCCGCCGCCCCCGCGGGCGCCCCCGAGCCCATCCAGCCGGCCGCCCCCCCTGCCAGCCCCGCCGGGGTCTCCTTCCAGCTGCAGATCGGGCTGACCCGCGAGTACGTCCTGCTGCCCGCCGCCTGCGACCTCGCCCACGTCAAACAGCTGGCCTGCTCCATCGTGGACCAGAAGGTGCGGGGGGCGCCCACGCGGGGAAGCGGGGGCGGGGTGGACGTGGGGGGAGGGGGGCAGGCAGGGCCGCTTTGCCCGGACGTAGCAGCCAAGCGCCGGCCTCCAGGAGCGGCCCCAGCCCGAGGGGAAAGGGGACCACCAGGAGAGCAGGGCAGAAGCCGGCGTCTCTTGCCTCCGCGGTCACCCGTGGGGGGGTCCCTCCCTCCCTCCACGCGGGGCGACGACGACGGGGAAGCGGGAGGGGACGAGCCACCGCAGCGCTGCCCCGAAACCCCGCCCGCCGCTCCGGCTTCTCCGGCCTGGCCCGGGCAGCTCCGATCCCCACCGGCCGGCGGAGCTTTTCGCGTGGGGGGGCGTCGCTCCGCGGCTTCCCCCCACCCGCCTCGCGGTTCCCGGGCTCCGGACCGCTTCAGTCTGAAAGGCTGGGGACCCACTCGGGGAGCCTCGGGCTGGGCCGCCGCTGCCCTTTGGCCGGCTAGGTGTGTTGTACAGGTGACTCTGTGGAGACTTTCCAGGTGATGGTGGTGGCCAAGGTGCTTCTGTGTGCCCCCCCCCTCCCGCCCCCCCACTCCAAAAGCCAAATGGACTTTCTTTGAAAAAACGTTTCAGTTCTCAGTTCCTTTCTCAAAACCCAAGAAAAGTCCCAGTTGCCTTTTGGGGTGTGTGGGGGCGGAGGAGAGGAGGAAAACGAAGCACCTTTGGGGGGGACAGGTGTGTTGCTGGTGCGACAGCCTCACACACCACCTGTGCTCCCAGTGAGCTGCCTTTGGGCGAGGGGCTGCTTGGCCCGGAGAAGAAGAAGGGAGCCCGGAGCGGCAAAACCGGTTCTGGGTCCTTTGCTAGCCCAGCTCACCTCCCCTGGGCAGGTGTGGGGCAGATCAGGAATGCAGCGACTTTTTTGGAAGGGAGGAGGGAAAAGCCAAAGGCATCCAAAATGAGGAAAAAAGAGAGAGAGAGAGAGAAGCAGAGAGTTGAGGGAAGAGGTCAGGTTAGAGCCGGGCAGGTATATCGTTTTCCTGCTTCCGGACTCTTCCACCGCTAATATTTATTTATTCATTTATTTCTATTCTAGCTTTGTTTATTTATTTCTTACAAATCATTCGAGGGGGTGAACCCATCCAACGCACCTCCCTCTTCCTGTTTTCCCCACAGCAACAACCACCCTGCAAGGTGGGTTGGGCTAAGAGAGGAAAGACAGTCACCTGGACCGCCTTTCGGGCCTAGAGTGGGACTAGAACTCCCAGTCACCTGGGGATTGGGCCAAAGGTCCCCCAGCCGGCTCTCCTAGCTGAGGCAAAACTAGAACTCACCGTCTCCTGGTGAAAGTCCCCCAGCTGACATGCATGCCTAAGGCAGGACGAGAACTCATGGACTCCCTTCTTTCTTAGCCACGGGACCCAACGGGCTCTCCGATATCAAATACCCTCAAAAATATTGTGGGATTCCAGCACCCATCCTCCTCCAAACGCTTCCTGTTTGCAAAAGGAAAGGGGAAGGGGCTTAAAGTTTGTCATTCTGGATAAAGAGTTCTCCTCCCCATCGCCCCGCTGGCTGTACAATGGGTTTGGATTTCACACGCAGAATAACAAGAGTTGGAAGGGACCTTGGAGGTCCTCTAGCCCAACCCCCAGCTCAAGCAGGAAACCCTAGACCAGGGGTCTCCAACCTTGGCAACTTTAAGCCTGGCGGACTTCAACTCCTAAACTGGCCGGGGGATTCTGGGAGTTAAAGTCGGCCAGGCTTAAAGTTGCCAAGGTTGGAGACCCCTGGTCTAGACCCCTGCAGACAAATGACTATCCAATCTCTTTCTTAAAAGCCTCCAGTTTTTAAACTGAGATGCCCAAAGGGTGCACAAAACCCTGATTCAGTGGCAAGCAATAATTTATACATCCATTTTTCAAGCTTGGCCCCTGCCTTCCACTCAGTCTCGCCAAGTTTGCAAAAACATTAGTTTAGAGGGTGTCAGGGCTTGTACCAATAGTATGGCAGCACCTCCTGAATGACAATGAGGAGATAGATATAAGCATAGACTTCAGGAAACCACAAGGGAAAATAAAATTGGGGTCCGGGAAAGCCCCAAGATGGAAACGGTCGGGGAGGGTGGGGGGGGGGGGGAGAACGAAGAGGTGCGACGCTGACTTAGAAGCAAAAAAAAGAAAGAAACTTTTACATTGCCACGTCGTGTTGCAGAGGGCTGCTTGCAGAATTCGTGGCGTGCTCTGAAGTTTGCATTTTGCAGGTGGCGCTTTCGATCCGGTCTGGGCTTTTCTTGCTTGCAATTTGGGGCTGGGGGGGGCTGGGGAGAAAGTCTGTATTTTTAGGGCAGGTAGAGAAGCGAATATATTAAAAAGCAGAGACACCCCCTTGCCAACAAAAGTGCGTAGCGTCAAGGCGATGGTTTTTCCCAGTGGCAACGTATGGCTGTGAAGGTTGGACCAGAAGGAAGGTTGAGCGCCAAAGAATGGAGGCCTTTGAACTCTGGGGCTGGAGGAGGAGACTCCGGCGAGTCCCTTGGACCGCAAGGCCATCCAACGGGTCAGTCCTAGAGGAGATCAGCCCTGGCTGCTCTTTTAGAAGGCCAGATCCTGAAGAGGAAGCTCAAAGACTTTGGCCACCTCATGAGAAGGAAGAAGGACTCACTGGAGAAGAGCTGAAGGCTCGGAACGATGGAGGGCAATAGAAGAAGAAGAAGAAGAAGAAGAAGAAGAGGAGGAGGAGGAGGAGGAGGAGGAGGAGGAGGAGGAGGAGGAGGAGGAGGAGGAGGAGGAGGAGGAGGATGGCACAGAAGAAGGGGGCTGGGTGGAGTCCCTGAAGCAGTCAGTGTGAACTTAAAGGGACTCCGGAGGATGGTAGAGGACAGGAAGGCCTGGAGGAATGTTGTCCATGGGGTTGCGGTGGGTCGGACACGACTTGGCAACTAACAACAACAAAGAGTGGTTTATCAATTGCACCAGGGCAGATAGGATGTCACTCCAGAGGGCGAAGGTCATTGCCCAGAAGATCCTGGGTTGCCTTCTCCCCTCTTTGGAAGAGCTTTTTAGCTCCCGCTGCCTTAAGAAAGTTCAAAACATCCTCAAAGATCCATCCTCATCCTGGGAAACCCTTTTTTTTAAAACTATTACCACCTGGCAGACGTACAGGATAATAAAAACAAGGACAAACAGGCAGAAAAACAGCTTCCATCCCGGGGCTGTCACCGGCTCTTTTGAGTTCTACGGCGTAGCGCCATATTCCTGCCATATCAGGGGTTTTCAATTCAATGGGCGGCGTGTGAAAGGATGTGTGTTTGTGTGTTGTTTTCATGGCACCGAAGGTGGTGTTTGATGGCGTCGTACGAGACGCAAGGACAATAAAAGTCAAAGTAAGAGAAGCCAGAGCAGAAATTGCCCCTGATAGGTGCTGGACCTGAACTCAGAGCCGAGGAAGAGCTGGGTGACCCCGGCGGTGGCGGCACCGTCTTCTCCTCCTCCTCCTCCTCCTCCTCTCCCTGCACGAGGGATGTGGGGCCTCGGGGACGGTGCCGAGTGAGGCTTTTGACGGTGCCGGCAAAGCAGCGGAAACGGCAGCTGGGCCCTGCTCGCCCGATTGCTCGCTCGGCAGGAAAGGGAAACGGGGGCCCCCGTTCTGGAGAGTGATAATCTTTGGGGGCTTCGTCTCCCGGATGGAAGACGCCCTGTGTGCATCCGTTGCTGCGGCGGCGGCTGCTGCTGAGGCCAGAAGGAAGCCTGGGGGAGGCTCCAGGGGAGTGGGGGGGCCTTGGGGTCTCTCTACAGAGAGCTTTCCCCTCCTCCAACCCGGCCTCTGAGTAGCCCAGAGGAGTTTATTGGGATGCATTAATCGTGTTTGAATGCATTTATTTATTTACTATTTATTTATTGAATGCATTTATTTATTGAATGCATTTATTTATTATTGATTGAATGCGTTTATTGATTGAATGCGTTTATTGATTGAATGCATTTATTGATTGAATGCATTTATTTATTTACTGAATGCGTTTATTGATTGAATGCATTTATTTATTATTTTTATTTATTGCATTATTGGATTATATATTGAATGTATTAATTATTTATTGTATGTGTTTATTTATTGAATGTATTTATTATTTATTTATTTATTGAATGCATTATTTAGTTATTATTTATTATTATTTATTTAATTATTTATTCAACGCACTATTTATTTATTCTTTATTTATTTATTCTTTATTTATGATTATTCAATAGGTTGGACAGCCATTTGTATGAAATGGTATGAGGCCTCTTGCTTGTGCGGGGGGGGGGAGGGGTTGGACTAGAAGACCTCCAAGGTCCCTTCCAATGATGTTATTCGGCTATTCTTTGATTTACAACTGCAATTGAGACCAGAAATAAACTTATTATATGAAGAACGGTTGCAGGAATTGGGTCTGTCTAGTTCAATGAAAAGAAGGACCAGGGGGGACAGGATAGCGGCGTTCCAATATCTGAGGGTCTGCCCCCCAAAAGAGGAAGGGGGTCCACTTATTCTCCAAAGCCCCTGAAAGCAGGACGAGAAGCCAAGGATGGAAACCAATCAAGGAGAGAAGCAACTTAGAACTAAGGAGAAATTTTCTAACAGTTAAAACAATTAACCAGTGGAACTACTTCCACCAAAAATTGTGGGGGCTCCATCACTGGAGTTTTTTAAGAAAAGGCTGGAGAGCCACTTGTCTTAATTGCTATTTGTAGGTAGTCCTCAACTTCCAACCATTCGTTTAGGGACCGAAGTTACAACGGCACTGAAAAAAGGGACTTATGACTGTTTCTCACGCTTACGACCGTCGCAATATCCCTGGGATCAGGTGATCAAAATTGGGACGCTGGACAACTGACTCATTTTCACTTAACGATTCCTATCCTTTACTTAACAATTGCGGGCAAAAATCGTAAAACCGGACGTGCCTCACTCAACAGCGGCCTTTCTTAGTGATGGCGGTGCCGGTCCCGATTGTGGCTGTAGGTTGAGGATTCCTTATAAAATGACCAATTTAGCTGAGAAATGGCTGGCCAAATATCCCTTTTGAACGGGGCTGAAAACCTATGACCTCAGATCCGTATGGTGGCTGAGCAGGAGACAGGAAATGGGTGTGTTTTTTCTGGACTTAAGTGGACAAGCAAATTCTTTGGAAGGTGGTGCCTCCACAAAGGGAAGATGTGGAATCTCATCTTCATTTAATGACCCCATCATCCCTTGTGGGGTGGAGTTTGGGCAACTGAACGGAGCGGAGTATTTTCTGGCTGGATGCCCTTCCTGTCACCAGTGTGGAGTCATATTCAACAGATATATTCTCATCAGTGTGCCCAGAGAGAGAAATATTTGCCTCTAACTAGAACTGAACTCACAGCTTCCTGATTGCGAGGCGAGAATTCCACCCCTAGGGCCACCACTCCAAGATGCGGAATCTAATCTCCGGTTGAAAATAACTAGGGTAACAGAATTGGAAGGGACCTCGGAGGTCTTCTAGTCCAGCCCCCCTAAATGTGAACCGGGTACCCACTGTGGCACAATACGCTAAAAGTTTAGATAAAGCGGGACCAGGTCCTGCGTGTTACGAATAAAAAGTAGGTTTTATTTTGGGGGGATTTGCTTCTGTGGAAAACTAGGCCTGTTCCTGTTTTCGTGATAGCCCGTAAAGCGGGTGAATTCTCTTTATTTCACCCTGTTTTTAATTTTAGACTTAAGTGCCTTTGGTGTGAATGGATTAGTTTGATATAAAGGCCCTTCTTAGGTGTGGATTGAGGAGGTGCAAATAATCTGAGTTCTGAAAAAAACGGGAAAGCACTTTAAGAGAGGCGGACTTCAAGTCCACCTCTCTTAAAGTGACCAAATTTGAGAAACGCGTCCTTAAAAGTCCAAACTCTGCCGGCTGCTTTGCAAAGGGCAAGCTTCCAACCTTGCTTGGGGAGAGAAGCCCCCCCCCCCCCCCCGCCCCCGCTTAATGCCACCGATCCTCCACATTCAGAGGCAGTCTACCTTGGAAACGCCCGATCCTCAAGGCAGAGGACCCACCAACGCCCGCCCGTGTTCTTGGTGCTTCCCCTGGCTGCACATCTGCCAGCCAGCTGTTGCCTTTGGAAACACAGAACCGGATGGGAAAGCCTCCATTTTGTTTGTTGTTGTTGTGTTGTTGTTTCTTACTTCTGGCAGAACTACAACTATGGGGAATCCCTGGCTCCATATCGCCCCTCTAAAGACCAAAATAGCCCTGTAGGACGGAGTGGGGGGGGGGGAGCAGGCAGGCAGGGGTCTGGCTGCCCTCCCCCTCCAGCCCTAATGCGATCCCACAATCGGAAGGGACAGCCCCCCCCTCCCCCACACAAAAACGACTGGGATTTGTGCAACGTCTTGGTCTTTTTCCCAGTCTGCTCCCTCCTTACAGTCCAGCCGAGCTGGTGCCAGCTGGGTGAGTCACTGGCATTTTCACACACACACACACACCCCCGACCCTATAACTCAGCCTGGACTGATCTGCCCTTAAGTTTATTCTCGGTTTTATAAGTTGGTGTGGGTTTTTTGGAACCCAGGTTTGAATGCTGGGCAGTGCAGGGGAGCGGTGTGTGTGTGTGTTTGTGTGTGCAATAGGATAGGGGAGCCTGAATCTAATTCTCCCCCCCCGCCACCATCCAGCTGAGAAGTTGTGGCATTTTCAAGAGTTTAGTTGAGTTTACTTTTATTGTCGTTGCACCTCGTACAGCAAAATTCAATGCCATCTTTAGTGTACATTGCGACCATGGAAATAAACACAAACACGCATCCTTCACACTATATGCCTTGAATGGAAAACCCCTGATATTGCATCAATATTGCACGATACAGTAGAATAAAATAGAGTTACTGCCCTGAGATAGAAGCTTTTTTTCAGCCTATTTGTCCTCATTTTTATTATTGCCCTCTGCCATCTTTTCTTTCCTTCTTTCTTTTACTCCTTTCTTTCTTTCCTTCCTTCCTTCTCTAAACACCTAAACCCTGAGATCCAAACTACCAGATGGTAATAGTTAATTAAAAAAAGGGGGCTGTAGTTTCCCAGGATGAGGATGGATCTTGGAGGATGTTTTGAACTTTCTTAAGGCAGCAGGAACTATAAAGCTCTTCCAAAGAGGGGAGAGGGCAACCCAGGATCCTCTGAGGGGCAATGACCTTCACCCTCTTAACCCTTAAGAGGCGGGGTGGATTTGGATCTCAGGGTTAAAGTGTTTAGAGAAGGAAAGAAGGAAGGAAGGAGGGAAAGATGGAAAGAAGGAAGGAAGGGAAGAAGGAAAGAAAAAGAAAAAAGAAAGAAAGGAGTAAAAGAAAGAAGGAAAGGAAAGAAAAGAAAAAAGAAGGAAGGAAGGAACAGAAAGAAAAGAGAAAAGGAAGGAAGGGAAAGCAAGGGGAAAAAAAAGAAAGGAATGAAAGAAAGAAGGAAAAGCAAGCATGCCAGAAAAGCATGACAGAAAAGGAAGGAAGGAAGGAAAAGGACACGAAAGAGCGTTTGAAAGCCAGCCTGTCCTGCAAAGGAATCTCAGAAATCAGTTGGACCAGCCCTTCACAAATCACAGCCGAGATTTGCATAACTGTCCGTGCCAGGATGCCTCGCATGGCTGCCTCGCCTCGCCTCGCCTGCCTGCCTACCTGCCTGGAACCCGCCTGCTTCCTGTGCAGCCCTCGGCCTCCACCTGCCTGCCTGCCATGCGGAGCTGCTACTTCCCTGCCGTCCCTGGAACCCTCCAGATTCGAGTTCACCTCCCCCCCACCCCGCCCCCAGCCCCAAGGTTGTTGGCCTGCATTTTTGAAAAGCCTCGGTGCAAAATATGTGCCGAGTTGGCAGCGCCACAAAGGGTCACCTGCCTTTTGGGGTTTTTTGCAAAGGTGGGATGCAGAGAGAGAGGAGGTGGGGGGGAGGGAGAGAGAAAGGGAGGGAAGGAGGAAGAGAAAAAAGAGGGAGAGAGAGAGAGAGGGAGGGAGGGAGGGAGGGAGGGAGAAAGAAAGAGAAAGTTAGGGAGAGAGAGGGAGGGAGGGAGAAGACAAAAAGGAGAAGGAGGAAGGAGAGAGAAAGGGTGGGAGGAAGAGAAAAAAGGGAGAGAGAGAAGGAGGGAGGGAGAGGGAAAGAGAGATAAAGAGGGAGGGAGAGAGGGGAGGGAGAGAGAGAAAAAAGAGGGAGAGAAAAAGGAGGGAGGGGGAGAGAAAGAGAAATAAGGAGAGTTAGGGAGGGAGAGAGAAAGGGGGAGGAAGAGAAAAAAGGGAGAGAGAGAAAGGGAGGGAGGGAGAGAGAAAAAGAGAGGGAGAGAGAGAAAAAAAGTGGAGGGAGAGAGAGAGAGAGAGAAAAAAGCTCTGCTGGCTGAGGAATTCTGGGAGTTGAAGTCCACAAGTCAAGTGGTCAAGGTTGGAGACCTCTGCTGTATGGTAACCTGTGGACTTCAATTCCCAGAATGCCTGAGCCACTCATGCTTGGCTGAGAAATTCTGGGAGTTGTAGTTCACAGGATGCCAAAGGGCCATAACTGCCCATCTCTGACCTACACAGACCCACTGGTCCTACCTGATAAATATGGATTATTTTGACAGGCCTGTCAAAATAATACTTAGATTATTTTGATTATGTTTTGATAGTTTGATATTTTGAATATGTAGAATTATATTTTGATTATGTAGAATTATGTAGATTGTGTAGAATTAGAATAGACCTAAAATGGACACCTAACATCCAAAACGTCATCACAAAAGCACAACAAAGAAAGTTCTTTCTGCGCCAACTCAGGAAGCTCAAACAGCCCAAGGAGCTGCTGATCCAGTTCTACAGAGGAATGATTGAGTCTGTCATCTGCACCTCTATAACTGTCTGGTTTGGTTCTGCGACCCAACAGGACAGACACAGACTCCAGAGGATAATTAGGACCTCAGAAAAAAAACAATTACTGCCCACCTGCCTTCCATGGAGGACCTGCATGCTGCACCAGTCAAAAAGAGGGCTGGGAAAATATCTACAGACCCCTCACACCCCGGACATAAACTGTTTCAACTCCTTCCCTTAAAACGACGCTACAGAGCCCTGCACACCAGAACAACCAGACACAAGGACAGCTTTTCCCCCAAACGCCATCGCTCTGCTAAACAAATAATTCCCTCAATACTGTCCAACTATTTACAAAGTCTGCACTACTATTACTGTTAATCTTCTCATCCCTCCTTATCACCCATCCCCTCCCACTTGTGACTGTAGGACTGTAACTTTGTCGCTTGCATCCTTACGATTTATATTGACTGTTTCCTAGTAGGATTTGATTGCTTATTATACCCTATGACTATTATTAAGTGTTGAACCTGATGATTCTTGAGTCTTGATGAATGTACCTTTTCTTTTATGTACATTTGCACCAAGACAAATTCCTTGTGTGTCCAATCACACTTGGCCAATAAAAGAATTCTATTCCATTCTTATTCTATTCTTATTGTACCCTATGACTATCATTAAGTGTTGTACCTGATGATTCTTGATTCTTAACGAATGTATCTTTCTTTTATGTATACTGAGAGTGTTCCCCGAAAAGGTTTGGGGGTCCAGCAGGAATCTCCTTATCTACCATATTTCCCCGAAAATAAGACCAGGTCTTATATTAATTTTTGCTCCAAAAGATGCATTAGGGCTTACTTTCTGGTTAGGTCTTATTTTGGGGGGAAATACGGTACTAAATGCATCCATCTAGCTGACAATCTTAACTGGGGCTTATTTTCAGAATAGGGTTTATATTACGAGCCTCCTGAAAAATGCTTAGGGCTTATTTTCCAGTTGGGTCTTATTTGGGGGGAAATACGGGTCTAAGTGCATCCGTCTGGCTGCCAATCTTAACTGGGGCTTATTTATTATGAGCATCCTGAAAAATCATGCTAGGGCTTATTTTCCAGTTGGGTCTTATTTTCAGGGAAACAGGGTAGTCCTGGTTTAGCCACTGCCTCATTTACAATCTTCACAGGTTCATAACGGGAAAGAACCCTGAAGTTTCTTCGTAGGCACAGTTGCGGCTTCCCTTAGCGACCGCTTCATTTAGCGACCGAGTTGCCGATTGTAGTTGCTCAATGAGAACTGACCTGTACAGCCAAGAGGGCGCAAGGCTGTGTTATCCCCAAACCTCGAGCCATTAGAGCCATGCATCTGCCTTTCCCTGGTACCAAAATTCTCATCTTTGCACGGTGTTTTTCCTGCACTGCTTATCTGGTTTTTCTCTTTTGCAGTTTCCTGAGTGCGGGTTTTATGGCCTCTACGATAAAATCCTGCTGTTCAAACATGACGCTTCAACAACCAATATTTTACAACTGGTTCGAGCCGCCTCTGACATTCAGGAGGGTGACTTGGTAGAGGTGGTTCTCTCAGGTAAAGTGCCTCGGTTAGAGAAGGCAGTGAACTGATGATGTTACCTAGCTGGGTCATGAAACGTCTGTAAGAAAATCACCAAGCTTAGGGAGCGCCAAGGACCCCACAGTCCTTATCTTTTCCTTTCTCCTGCTCTTCCTCTCCTCCTCCTCCTCCTCTTCTCAACTTCCCCAAATTAAAAGCAAGTTTAGCAATCAGGTAAATGCATCAGCAGCTAAGCTTGGTTGTTTTTAATTTGGTGTACATTTTTTTTTAAAAAAATCTTTCTTTGCAGGCTGTGTGAATCCAGCCTCTTCTTGTTAGTTTATAGAGCCGATCATTTCCACCAGAATAGCTAAATTAAACAATATGTACAAGTAGATAGATAGATAAAATAAGGCAGCTACTTATCTTATCTTGTCTTCTGCTAGCTAAAAACCCACTTAAAGGGCTTGGTTTGAGATTTGGAGATCAGCAAAATTCAGAGGCTCACTAACTTAACCAAAAGGTTTTGCTTCTTGAATGAAAAGAAAGGAAAGGAAAAGAAAAGAAAAGAAAAAAAAAGAAAGGATAGGGAAAGAAAGGAAAGGAAAGAAGGAAAGGAAGATAAAAGAGGGAAGTAGGGAAAGAAAGAGAAGGAAAAGAAAGGAAGATAAAAGAGGGAAGGATAGGGAAAGGAAAGGAAAGAAAAATTATTTAGATATTCCTTCTTCCCCTCAGTTTCTCTCTCTCTCTCTCTTTTTCTGCAGCCTCGGCTACCTTTGAGGACTTCCAGATCCGTCCGCATGCTCTCAATGTCCACTCCTACCGGGCACCGGCGTTCTGCGACCACTGTGGAGAGATGCTTTTCGGTTTGGTCCGCCAAGGCCTCAAATGTGACGGTATGAAACCTCTCCCTCCCCTAGATGCAGTTCTGTACTTCTAAGAAATCTAGATTTGCACTCGGGATTTGCATTCTTTGGGGAAGGGGCGAAGGGAAATCTGCAGTAGAGAACAGGGATGGTCAGAGATGGTGGTTTTTTAATTCCTTTTTTGTGATGGCCATCTATATCTCCTATTTTCCTTGGAGGAAAGAAACCATAGCAGTAAGAATGAGCAATTAGAATCAAATAGAATAGAATATTATAGAAAATAATAAGAATAGAATAGAACAGAATAGAAAATAATAAGAATAGAATAGAAAATAAGTAAGAATAGAATAGAACAGAACAGAATAGAAAATAAATAAGAATAGA